>QLTV01004426.1:4654574-4675220 GCA_003457575.1 Thermophis baileyi | reverse complement strand
TCTCTCTCTCTCTCTCTCTCTCTCTCTCTCTCTCTCACTCTCTGTGCGTGTGTGTGTGTAGATGCCTTCAAACCAGTGTTAACTCCTAGTGACAAGTCAGGACAGTTATTCTTGGCAACATTTTCAGAAGCAGCTTGCCATTGCCTACTTGCTAGGGCCAAGAGACAGAGAGACTGGTCCAAGGTCACCTAGCTGGCTTTATGCCTAAGGCAAGACTAGAAATCACAGTCTCCTGTCAGCCTTCCCAGGTACACCAGACATGAAGCATGACCACATGAGCTAATTCTATTTTATTATAAGGCTGCATTTATAGAATTTTGTAAGTCTGAAAGTACAGATCTTCCACCGTCTCCTTTACAGTCTGAGAAACTAGGGAGGGTCCTTTCTGAGTCTCTTTTTTCCACCCGTTATGCAGATGTGGGCTATGCCCTCTCTTATTTGACCATTCCCTAAGAAGCATTCCTTTGCCCCATCTCTCAAGGGCTTTCTCGAATACCGTTACATCTCTCTTCTAGCTTGGTGCCCTTAACCACTACACCACACTAGCTGTCAAGCTCAACTTATAGTTGTATATTTCTTGGGTTGGTTCAACATGCCACTGTCAATTTGAACATCTGTCACTGCCATCATGTGGACCTGGCTTACACTCACATTATAGTCCAATCAAAAAGATGTCCTGTTATACACTTTTTAAAGGCTGTGATTAAGAAGATCTAGAGCACATAAAATAATCAACATGAAAATTGAACAGGGGTACAAAGGTCCCTATGTATAAAATTAAAAGATGACTGAGATTTTATTCCATGTGACTTAAAATTTCTTAGGCAATGCTTGGTTAACTTTCTAAAGTTTCTAAAGTCATCAGACAAACTCTTCAAAGATGGGGAACATGTCACCCGGACTCAGTGTAGCCCCTTCTTTTCACTGTCATTAGCAGAATATGTGTAATTTATCCCATGCACTTCCTGAACCCAGAGCCCTTACAAATCTGTTGTCATCAGCATCCAGTAATGGTCATTCTGGCTGGGGAATTTGGAAATCCATATATCTGGAGGTCATCTATGTTAGTGATAGCTTAAAATATAGGGCAACTGTATTGAAATTCCATAAATTATTGGGATAGAAAATATAATTTTCTGATAGAAAATATAATTTAATGGACAAAAAATGTTTTTTATTTTTTTCACAATTTCTATGATTGCTTTTCTTGATTTTCAGAACCTCTTCAAGATGAATATCCCATTTTTTCATTCATTACTGATCTCTCCTAGGGCTACTAAATTTGGGCTGCAAAACATAGGGTGAGCAGAAGATGGCAGCAAAGCACTAGATTTTAATCTACTTTTTTGCTGCCATCTGATGGATATCTGGATTTTTGCAGGCTGGGTTTTCTATTAATTTCTCCAGAAGTCTTTATAATAGGCACTCGGGCTTTGCAAATGATTTTTCTGATCAGGAAGCAAAGAAGGGTAGGAGAATGATGGAATCATGTGTAATGGGCAAAAGAAATCTGCAACAGAAACAATGCTCTCTGCCCCCTTGCTGCAATTAACATAAAACAATTAATAGAAAACTTAAATACCTTAAGAATCACATGGAAAATCAAAGACTCAAAGCAGAAAAACAAAATGATTGAGAGACAGGGAGCCAAATATGGCACCATGTTAGCTCGGCCTTCTCAGGTCACTTAAAAACTCAGTGGCTGTCTTCACACACATTAAACTTGGTTGGTTATAACATGGGCTGGGTTATTTATTTTATATGTTAGTTTCCTATTCTGCCTTTTCTTCAGGAAGTTAGGTCAGTTTGTATGGGACTTCGTTATGTCCCAAAAACAATAATCCTGTGAAATGGATGGACTCAAAGAATGCAAAAACCATGTTCCAAGCTTTCTCCTCCCAGTGAATTATCAGCTACACCTTTCTACATGCCAGTACTAGAGCCTGGCCTGCACAACTATATAGTAACACTTCACCCTACAAGGAGAGCCTAACTAACAAAAAGGAATCTGCTGATCATAACATGGATCAGTTTAAACCAATGTGCTAATTGGGCACTTTTTTTGAAATGACCGTCAGTAACTTATGAAAACAGCTCCTCGGGATGTGGCCACAGAGCATCTGACTTCTTTATTCTGCTGTTTCCAAATGTAGTCAAATAGGTCTAACTGGGAGCCTAGGGGCACCCATAGGGGAGGGAAAGAAGGTAAAAAAAAATCAAGATGGCACGCAGCCACAACCATATAAACTATTCTCCTTCAACCTTCTACTCTTTCTCCCCACTTTTTATTTTCAATCTGAAAACATAAACTGAGATTTGAGTAGAAATTTACTTTGCATACACAGACATGGAAATCTGTGTACTGCATTTCAGTGTTCTTGGCAAACCCAAGTGACGAAATCATAGCGATATATAAGACATTCAATCAAAATTTGCTTGGCCAGCCTTTATTGCATGGGCTTGCAAGATATTCCAAGTCAGACCTGATTAAAGCAAACTGTTTGAAAGCAGGTCAGATTTGAGAATGCAGATGTGGTGATGCACTTGTGCCCCTTGATTTGAAAAAGGGTAGATTGAGGCCACCGTTGGGTGCACATTCTTATCTTTTGAGATCTGTGAACTGTGGAGGAATTTTGTTTCTAGTCTTCATAGCTGAGAATGTATGCTGTGAATGTGAGCGATTAGCAATGAGTCTGAAAACAACAGCAATGGGATTTCCATGGCTGGAGTAAAGCTCTCTTCGATTATCCTGAAATGTTCTTTGCCCCTTTGCCTCCTGTGATTGAAAGAAGTCAGCTGAATTAACGATGCCCACACAAATATGCTTAGGCTCACTATTCTCAGAATCAGGAGCATCCACAAGGCACAGTCAAAAAAGTCAAGATGGCAGCTGTTGCAGTGCAATTAAAACTCCATTTGGCTTTTCTAGCAGGACTACCAGATTCTGTAACAGCTTTGTTCCCTATGCCATCCGTCTGGTAAACTTGCAAGATTCATTTTTCTCGCCATGTACATGTATACATCCAAACTAGATTGTGTTGTTTCTCTGTGTCATGTATTATATGTGGGTATATACATAATTTTGTATTTGTTTGTTTGTTTGTTTGTTTGTTTGTTTGTTTGTTTTGTCATGTTTATGTAGTGTATATTGGAGGCGGTGACCCTTTGAGAGCTGTATGCAATGAAATTTCATTTTAATGTATGCCGATTAGTGTACATTCAAAGTGACAATACAGTTATTCTATTCTTAATTTGGGGCCTCTTGCATGCAGAACTTCTATTCTATTCTATTCTATTCTATTCTATTCTATTCTATTCTATTCCTATCCTATCCTATCCTATCCTATCCTATCCTATCCTATCCTATCCTATCCTATCCTATCCTATCCTATCCTATCCTATCCTATCCTATCCTATCCTATCCTATTCATACCACACAGGGCTTCAATTGCACTGTAGCAGCCTTTTTTGACTATCTGAAGACAGCCCCGCCCTGAATCCTGCTCTATAAGAGCCGTGGAAGTGCAGTGTTTAGAATGCATTATTTCAGGCTAACTCTGCCGATTGCCAGCAGTTTGATCCTGACCAATTCAAGGTTGACACAGTCTTTCTGAGGTCAGTAAAATGAGGACCCAGATTATTGGGGGCAATATGCAAACTCTGTAAACCACTTAGAGAGGGCTGTAAAATACAGTGAAGCAGTATATAAGTCTCTAAGTGCTATTGCTATTGCACTTTGCAGAATTGTAATCCATTTGAGCACCGAGTACCCACAATTCCAGAAAGGGGGTGTAAAACGCTGCAGTTAAAACCCTCCTATGGATCCTGGAGGAAAGACTCTCCTTGTAGGGCTGAAGTGGATTGTGGAAAGGGCAATCTGGTTCACAAACAAGTCGCCCTAATGGGAAATCTAGGCACTGAGACCTGTGCAATGCTCACTCGCCTGGAATGTTGGCCGGAGCCAGTAGTGAGGAAGAAAGAGGCGAAAGAGAGAGACATGGCAAATCGGCAAAAGAAAATAAACTTTCTCCCTCCAACACCATAAGGCAGCTTTAGCTTAAACAAAACATGATGTCAGCCATTGTTCTCGCAGCAGGAAGTCTGCCAAGGGTGCTGGACCCTTCCCAAGCCTCCCTCGAGTCTGTCTTAGACCCTGAGCTAGAAAGACAGATGACTGCTGCTGCCAGAGAAGCCAACTTCGCAAATTCAAGCCTTTGAAGGATGGAAAGAAACAAACTTCTCTTATGGAGAGATTCGATGCTGTAGTTGTCGCCTGTACAGCATTATCCATGTGTCTTCTGATGGTGTTCACACAACATGTTTAACTTGGCTAATTAAAACTGAGTGGTGGATTTGTGCAGGGTGCGAAGTTTGACTAAGTGTGTGTGCGTGTGTGTGCGTGTGTGTGCGCGTGTGTGTGTGTGCGTGCATGTGTGCCTTTGGCTTAGTTTGTTGTGGTTTGTTAGCTTTGGATTCAGCGTACTCTGCAAATTCAGATAATGGGTTAATTCAGGAAATGGGTCAAGCACGCTGAATAAACAATGTAACCTCAGCAGAGGTGTCTTCAGGGTGTGGTCAAAAATGGCAAAATGGTGGCTGTGACACAGATAAAAAAACAGCTGGAGGTTCAATTGTGCTGTCCTGGCCACCATATTGATATTTTTGACCATATCTTGGAGACAGCCCTGAACATTACTCCCAAAAAGGGAAGTCATAATAAAATCAGCTCCGCTAGACCATGCAAAGACCCATCATACATCAATATTTTTCATTGCAATTTATTTATTTATTTATTTATTTTATTTGTTTGTCAAACATGTACAAGATAGCAGGTATTGTAAACATAAACATAATCAAAGTGAATACAGATAGATGAGGACAATAGGACAGTAGGACAGGGACGGTAGGCACGCTGGTGCGCTTATGCACGCCCCTTACAGACCTCTTAGGAATGGGGTGAGGTCGACAGTAGACAGTCTAAGGTTAAAGTTTTTTGGGTTTGGGGAAGAAACCACAGAGTCAGGTAGTGAATTCTAGGCATTAATCACTCTGTTGCTGACGTCATGTTTTCTGCAGTCGAGTTTGGAGCGGTTTACATGAAGTTTGTATCTATTGTGTGCTCGTGGATTGGTGTGGTGGAAGCTGAAGTAGTCATTGACAGGTAGGACAGAGTGGCAGATAATTTTATGAACTACATTTAGATCGGGTCTAAGGCGACGTAGTTCTAAATTGTCTAAGCCCAAAATTTCAAGTCTTGTGGAATAAGGTATTCTGTTGCGAGTGGAGGAGTGGAGGACTCTTCTCGTGAAATATTTTTGGACTGTCTCAATTGTATTAATATCCGATATGCAGTGAGGGTTCCAGACAGGTGAGCTGTATTCAAGAATTGGTCTAGCGAACGTTTTGTATGCTCTAGTTAGCAGTGTAATGTTGCCAGAGAAGAAGCTACGCAGGATTAAGTTGACTACTCTTAGTGCCTTTTTGGCAATGTTGTTAAGATGTGTGGACTTCATCTCCCAGAATTCTTTAGCCAGCACGGTATTTCTAAGCATGCAGCTCTTTCAATGAATGCCTTGATCAAATTATAAGGAGAATCATTTCTCCGTTTTATACATTGCATCCATTTGATACAGGGAAGGTAAAAACTAAGCTGTCTTTTCCCCATATAAAACAGAGGCTTTACCTGCAAAGGCGATATTTATCTCTGGGATGTGATAAAAGCATTTATCTGCAGATTTCTATATTCTATCTAAAAATATCCAGATAGCTGCTAGAGGGAAGCAAAGAGAATGAGAATATCAACCTCTTTTCCGCCTCCTAATGTTCAGCTGTATTTTGCAGTTCAGATCTGGTACTCTTGTGCATCTCCAACTTCGGGAGCTTAACCAATAAATCATTTAGAAGTGTTTTTGCAGAGTGACAAGACCATCTAGTGGTCACTTGGATTTTTGCAGAGCAGATCCAGTAGTCGTAATTTTATGCCATCCTCAAGCCGCTATAAATTAGAGTAAAGTATTTTCCTCCTTGCTGCCTATTTAACCTGTCACTAATGAAGTTAGTAGTGCACTGAGGACATAAACAGTGTGTGTGTGGGTGGGGGGCAGCAAAGAGAAGTGGCAGCAACAGCCTAGAGACTAGGTCTACTTCCCAGTTCATTTTATCTCCTTACTCTGGAGCCAACACTGTTTAAATGCACTTGTTCAGGAAGAAACCATTCCGGACAGAATGATGTATGCTACTGCCCACTGTTTTATAGCAGTGAGTTCCTACTGAGTGCCATAAGAGAGGTTGAAGTCAATGTACCTTGAAGACTTGACAGTTCTTGGATGCATCCCCCAAGCCTGTTTGCTCAAATCCCCTTGGCGATTTTTAAATGGGCTTCTTACAATAACACATCATTTTCTCATCAAGAGCTTTGCCAGTTTGAGATGCACCCTGGCTGCTATTTCTTAATTCAAGTTACACATAACAGTTTCTCAGGATTTTGGGACAGTCCTCCATTCTGTTCTTCGGTGATGCCATAGTGGGCAATTTCTCTTTGCTCCACGCCCTGTTGGCTTTGAAAGTTCCTGGCTGGCTCTGTTGCTGAAGATAGCATGCAAACTTTGGAAACCTCAGTTCGATCCTGCACGAGGCAGATCTGATATTCTTAAGATCCATTCTGCTGAATTGGGAGATGGCATTCTTTCTTTCCTGCGAATGGTTCCTGGCCTACTTGACATTTAAAAAAAACCTTGTTTTTCTTAAAATAAATAAATAAATAAATAAGATCTGGCATGCTACAGAACAATGCACAAGTCTGCAGCAGCATCTTTAATTTCAAATTTGCCACCATTCTCACATAGCAGGGACATCCTGAGGGGATTTTAGAAAAAAAGTCAATTGTTTGTTTTCTTGGCTATCTATCCACTATGTTCTCAGGAGTCTTCTTCAACCAGAGGCCCATTTAGGAAATTAAAAGGGGGCTTTGGAAGTATGTCTAATATACCCAGAAAAAAAGCTGGGGTGGTACAGAGTATCTGGGGCAGGGAGAAGAGAGAAGTAGGAAATAATTTTTTATAGTACTTACTTTGCTTTCACATTTGTTGTGTTCTGTGACATCCGCTATCATGGCCCCTTTGTGAAGGCAGTGTAATATGCTCTGGATTTTCCCAACCCATCCTCTGACATAGCTGGCTGAGGAACTCTGGGAGTTGAAATCCACACATCTTAAAACACTGGGTTAAAGTATTGGACTATGTTCAAATCTGTTCTCAGCCATGGAAGCTTATTTGGGGCTAATTTATAATTTGGTTGGTTGTGATGGGGAGAGTTGGAGTATTATGTATGCTGCCTTGAGACACCGGAAAAAAAGGTGGGATATAAATCTAATAACTAAAATAAATCAGTGGTTCCTCTGAAGCAGCATAAGTTTTCAAGCTGAACGGCCATGGTCTAGTTTTCTTTTGTTCTGATGTTTCACTGCTGGCCACGGCCATTGAAACTAAAAGCTCATTGTTGCTTCATTGATGCCAGCCGTGAAAAACTATACCAGTAAATTCTTGAATTGCTGTGTCTGGGAGTTGGGAACTCCCTAAACTGCAGTTGAAATGTGACATTCTATAACTTAAGGGCATTACTCTGCTTCCTGTAATTAAGAGAGCAGATTCTTGACCTTTATCCATGTGACAAATTTCAGGTACTTGAAGAAAGCTACCATACTATTCTTTTCACAAGATGATTAAAAGAATATAGTAGAATTTATTCCTTAACGTAATATGGAAATAATATGCTTACAGTGCCTTTGAAAATTGTATTTGTCTTTTGAGCAGCCAGATTTCACTGCTCAATTTGTGATTTGCTGTGATTTCACAAAACTTGTACACGGACTATTAGCATGCCAGGTATATCTGACCCTAAACTTGAATTTTATTCTTTCAGTGTAAAGAACTTTGAAAATTATTATAACATGGTACATTCTGTTACTTTTAGCCCACTTTTCTAAGCGATCAAGAATTTTGTTTCTCTTACTTGGAAACTTTGCTATCATGCCAATTTTTCTGTCATCTGCAAATTTCCCCTGCTACATCTTCCAACTGACTAATGAAAGTAGCTGTTTAAAGAGCCTGGAGGCAATCCAACTTGATATGCCTCTGAGCTTATGCAGAATTTATATCTTCACTTTTTGAGCATTACTTTTACATTTGATTGAGTATATCAGGCAGAGATCTTCAGACCAGACTGAATTCTGGCTCATGTACCAGAAACGAAGCACCAATCTCTGTGGTTAAGGGGTGTTTGTTGGTTTTTTGCCTTGTGGGGCTACCAAAATCAAATCTAGAACATTTATCTGGCTTCTACATAGCCACTCTGGGGTGGGGGTGGGGGGAAACCCTTTAAAATTCTAATCCTTCCATATTGAATTTCATGTTACGTAAACTACAGTATGTATCAATTTGGTTTCATCCCAATCTGTGTCCCTGCAAAGGACTGAAACCATGAAGTTCAACAATTTTAAATTAAATCTAACTGCCCAGAACTGAGGGGTTGATTTGCCAGAACCAAGGTGATGAAAAGAAAGTTCTGCACATCATTTCACTTTAAACACTCAGAGGGATCGAATGTTCTTTTGTTTTGTTTTAGCTATTCAGAAATGCACCAAGTGGACATTTTGGGGACTTGTTCCAAAAAGGCGGCTGGGTGAATCACTCTAGTTACACTGGAAGGCAGAGAATTAGCATCCAAACAGAGTTGCTGGCAATTGTTAATGGGATTGTATCACCAAAGACGATAATAGATTTTCAGAGCTATGGAGATGAAGAGTGTGTGGGTTGAGAACTGTCATGAAATGCGGTTCTCATCCACTTCTGTAAGACGTGGTGATGATTCCTGTCTTCGGTGGTGTTAAAAGTCAGATGAATTTAAGACGATGGTGCAAACAATCTATTGATATCTATTCAGCTTCTAGACTAGAGTTTCTGCATGCTGGCTGGGGAATTCTGGAGGTTGAAGTCCAGACATCTTAAAGTTGCCAAGGTTAAGAAACACTGCCTTGACTGCCTATACAGTCTACCTCTGAAAACAATGGAAGGGAGAAAATGGGAAAAAGCTGTCACGCCTTCCAAGTTCCTTTAATAAATCCAGCCAGTGCTAATGAAAGGGTGACAATTAAATGGATCTAACCAGGCAAGATAGTTTATATAAAAGCATATTTATTAATCATCATGAGAGATAACCTTGGGCTTCCATGCTTAAATGCAGTATATTTCTGCTCTCCCAGGATTACTGGACCAAACAAGACTTTTGGACTCAGTTAATGAGGCTGTTTGTAAACATTCAAACAGGACATCCTGTTTTCCATTTGAATTCTATATGGCAAAGTAATTCAGAACTGAAAGTTGAAAGATGCAAATCCACAGATCCTTCTCTCTTATACGGTAGTGTCCACAGCTAATTGAAAAATAACTTGGAACAATAATTAGGAGAATCAGATCTTTGAAGCTTCAGTTTACTAATTTATTTAACAGGAGAAGGATAATATTAAGAGTGATCAAGAAGTAGGAGACGAGTTTAGAATTGTTGTGCACTCAGAAGTGAACACTTTCAAACAATGAAGCTGTGGAATATACTATCATGGTATATTGGTTTATATTGCTGGAAACAATTCAAAGGGAGAGAGGGAAGGAAGGAAGGAAGGAAGGGAGGGAGGGAGGGAGGGGGGGAGGGAGGAATGTAAAAAGGGGGATGGTTTTGGTTGTACATCTTGACACACACAGAGAAATACACACAAATACCCCTATGGATCTTAGGTCTGATCAAGCATAGAAATATAGAGCTGGAAGAGGTTCTTTAGGTTGTCAAGGGTAATGGCCTTCTTACTGTAGGAATTCAAATTAAAACATTGTGGACAAATGATTTTTTTTTTGCCTTTCTCTAAACTCATCCAGTATGGAAGAGTAATTGGTTGCACCATCAATTGCTGTTATTGTTAAGGTTGCCCCCCCCCCACCTTAACAATTAATCTGAATTTGGTTGCCTGTAATTTAAACCTATTCTTCTATGTCCCCTTGACCTTCTGTGTGACAATTTTTCACATACTTGTATTGTATTCCTCCTTGGGGTTTTTTCCCCTCAAGGCAAAACATGCTCAGGATTTTAAAGATCTTAATTTCTAGTCCCCCCCAGTCCTTCTCATTATTCTTTTCCAATCCTGTTACCCTTTATTTATTTGCTTATTTTGTAAGTTTTTCATGTATGTCCCAAGAATCTGGATGGCTCATGACAGTAAAAACATCATAAAACAAAGCCTAACATTAAAATCAGGGGTGGGTTCCACTTACCTTCCCCACCGGTTCACATCGCGATGTTTTGCACGCGCGTGCTCCCTCCGCTCGTGCGTGCGCGCGCGTTCCCTCGGGCAATTTGGCTTCCGCACATGCTCAGTAGCTTCAATCAGCCCGAAACACAGCTGAGGAGCTGATCAGCTGTGCTTCGGGCGAAGGAATAAAGGTCAGTGTAAACGCAGGGGCAGGTGGGCGAGCCCTTTTTTCAAGCAGCAGAAGAGGAAAAACCTTCCAAACAGTAAAAAAAAATCACTAAAAATTCCCAAAAAAAGATGGCGGCGCCCATGGACGGGCACCGACCGAACCGGATCCGTGACGTCACCAGCGGGTCACTAACGGTTCGGGTGATCCAGTCCGAACCGGGAGGAACCCACCCCTGATTAAAATCATAAAAGCACCGTTCACTATAAAATCAAAGGAGAATCAGCCCATAACATCTAGCCATTGCCTACCTGTCACCACTCTTACTGACTGGTTCCCCAAAGATCTGGTGCCTATTTTTGAAGCAAAAGTAAAGAAAGGCCATCACTGTAACTTTCAGGGGAGGAGAATTTCTAGGGTTACAGCAGCCACAGAAAATGCCCTGGGGAGAGAGAAGCATACAGGGAAAAGGATTCAAGTCTATCTTGAGCCATGGAGTAATTTATCTGAATTTCAAGTGTATATTGTACAAGTAGGCCAAGTAATCGAGATGGCCTCAATGAATGCAGAAAGAAAGACAGTGTTACCTCCCTTGACTTGGAAACTATACAGATAGTCCTTTGTTTAGCTAACAATCTTACTTCATCTTTCCTTTGCTTTACCTGTGTATGATCTATCCTTGCATTTGCGACCTTCACAGGTCTGTAAAGCAAAGGAAAGCTGAAGTAAGGTTTAAGCAGAGTCACTGTTTCACTTAGCAACTGCTTTGCTTAATGGCTGAGGTTTGCTTTCTCCTCAGGTTGTCCCCTCCAAAGCCAACTTCTCCCATCCTGGGATGGAATGCAAGGTGCCTGCTCACAACTCTTGGTTCTTCATCTTGCTGGGAATGCTGACCAGTATTTAAAAAAATGCCTTCAGGCCCAGCTGTAAGCGGTATGATGTTGCCTTGTTCCACCTGGCTCTGGCCCAGCTCGAGGGGAAATAACAGCTCAAATGACTCCCATTGTTTATGAAATGAAGGAACTTGTTGCTTTCATAAAGACACAATGAGACTGGAAGGGGACCAACAAGTTTCCAGGGTCAGGAGAACAGGAAAGGGGCAACTCTGGAATGGCGAGAGCATGGAACTTTACAAAGAATTCAGCAGCTCATGCAAGGATGTCAGCATCAACATGCATTAGGATTGTTGAGACTCAGTTCTGGGACATCAGCAGGAATTAGTTATGACACTAATAATGTGTCAGGCATGAAAGATAAGGTCTACACACGAAGGTCCAATTAAATTCATTTATTGCTACCCATAGCTATACATAGGAATCTTCTCAACTAACATTAGCAACTGCTAAGACTTAGATACGACTCAACAAAATGGGGGGGGGAGGGAGTTGGACTTAGTGCGCTTGTGGCTATGTAGAGATTCCAGGCTGATCACTCTTTTAACTCCACTCCAACTTCTGTTATTCCTTCCTCTACAAAATGCGAGCCTTCGGCTTTGGGGTGAAAAATATAATTAAATTTTTGGAGGAAACGAATAGGACAACAGAGCTTCTTTATATAATGGCAAGCTAACTAGGTGTCTATTATTAGGACTTTAACTTTATGAGATGGGATGGGACCAGCATCTTCTGATTGGCTGATTGGGGATAATAACATGCTAGATTGCTTTGAGAAGTAACAGGGATGAGTAAATTTAAGCACATGCAGGTTTTTTTCCATCACCATTAAATAAACACATAAATAAATATCAAAAGGTCCATTTCTGGAAGAAGAGGTTAAATTTAGCCCCCAAGTTTAGCTTCATGCTCTCAATTGGAGAACAACAACAACAACAACAACAAAAATAGAAAGGAGGAAGTGTGCACAGCATATTCATTTGAGATCTTGGAGGAAATGCAAAATTTGGCTGCTGATATAAAATGCATTGCATGCTCATATGTATAGCACTTCTATCAAATTTGGGAAGATTGACTACGTGGGTCTCAGCCACTTCCCCAGTTGATTGGGTTTGGGGGATGGCAAAATACAGTATTAGGACTATCATATCTAGCCTATAATATTCCAAATGAACATGAGATGTCTTGGGATCCTTTAAAGACCCATCAGATTTACTGAGGTCTAAATAGAAAAAGAATAGATTGATGTGTATAGAGTTGATTATAGTAGCAATGAGTGTGCTATTGGAGGATTTGAAGTGGCAGATCATCCTGGAGAAGGCCCATCTATGTGGATGCTGAGTTGCAGGTTACTAAATTGAGTGATGCTTAAGTAACTTGATAGCACTTAATCCAAAACATGGATCTCGGCTGCAAATATAAAGATGACTAACAGATGGCAACAAAGAGTTGGATAGTTCTATACTGAACTATACTTTGACAGTGTTGTGGGAATTAGTTGTTAAGCAGAGTGATGGCATTCGGGGAAAAACTGTCCTTGTGTCTAGTTGTTCTGATGTGCAGAGCCTTATTAATAGCATAAACCGTTAGTTCAGCCCCCTTTTTCAAATGCCTGAAGTATCTTTCAGAATTGAAAGCATATATGCACCTTGCTTTTACAGTCTATTATTAAAAAGTGAATGTATAGAGTTCCAGAAAGAAGAGGCGGTGATCATTAATAGCAGCCATTCATAAAAGTGTTATTGGTGGTCACCCTGGCCTTCCTTTCCTGTTTAAACATGCATTGTGATTTTTTTTTTAAAAAAAAATCCTTTCCCTGTTCTGAGTAGGTGAGACAGAAGTGAACACTTTTGATGAGTTGTAGTCCATCTTTTTTTGGTAGAAAGCCACTACCTTTGAGTCCAGCTAGGTGGTGGCTTCTAGTATATTTTGGTAGAGCCCCCCAAAAAGCTAAGCAGGTTATAACTTGGTTCAGGGGTGGGTTCCAACTTACCTCGCTGCCGGTTCGCTCCCTCCTGCACTGTGTGGGTGCGCCGCATGGGCGCGCGCATGCGCAGTAACAAAGAATCCGAAAAAAAACTAAAGCCGAAAAAAAGATGGCGACCGCATGCACAGTGCTGGAAGTCGGCTTCTGCGCATGCTAAGAAGGGAAAAAAAATTCAAAAAAAATTCAAAAAAAAAATTCAAAAAAATTCAAAAAAAGATGGCGGCCCCCACGGACCGGCACCGACCGATCCGGTTCGGTGACGTCATTGTGACATCACCAGCGGGCTGCTACCGGTTTGGGAGAACTGGTCCGAACCGGGAGGAACCCACCCCTGACTTGGTTCCCATATAGAAGAGAGCTCACAAGGAAATTCCAAGGTATTAGGTGAGACTGAGAAAATTGAAAAAACTTATTGGAAGAAGAGAATGGAAAATCACTTCTGTTTTGTTGCCAAGAGAAAAACAGGGAGACAGCAAGAGATAAGCTTGATTTGGGGGTTTTGTTTTTTTACTGCCTCTGCAAACCCTTGGTCCTGTGAGGGAGAAGAACATTTGAAGTGCTCAGAATATTGCCACTTCTGAAATCAGATTACCATTTATTTAATGTATCTAATAGAGATGGCTCTGCTCACCTTGTGTAACATGCAATGGAATTTGTCTGGCAAATTATGGCATATAATGTTTTGGAAAATTAAACAGATGGTATGAAGCCCTATTTTTGTGATTGGGATGGTAATTTCCTGCACTATTGTTGCAGGAGTAGATAGCATTATCATATCTCTTTTCTCTCTGCCCTTTGCTAAGGTTACTTCTGGCTGGCAAGCTGACTGTTGACTCCCCCCCCCCCCGAGCAATGGGCCACGTCCCCTCCGTCCCACACGCTTCGGCATGGCCCATTCGCAGAAGGAGGCTTCGTCCTGGGTTTTTCGCCACCCGGGACAGTTAGGCACCAACCAATCGGCTAGCTTCACCCAAGGGAGGAACCCTGGAGGAGAAGGAGGGGAGGCCAAAGGCACGAGACGAAAAGTCCCATTCTGCACCCCATTCTGCAAATATCAAATTGGAAGTCCTGCCTAGGTTTCCACTGGTGGGATGGCTCATAGTGGAGTTACTATTAATATGACCTTCTTGATGGTCTCTGTGTTTCACGAAATGAAGCTGATTCTCATGCTATCTTCCTTTATATTACAACTTTTTCTAGGAGAACAGCTGCTCCAGACCTGCTTGCCTTTTAAAGGTGAACTTTGTTTTAATTCATGTAATGCTTATGTTCTTACCGTATTGTTCCATTTCCTTATTTTAGAATAGGTGGCTTTATTGTTAACTGTTTTCTCTAACCACTTTTACTGAACATTGCTTTTAAGAGGGCCAGTTGGTTTAGTGGTTAATGCACCCAGCTAGAAAGCAAGAGATTTGTGAGTTCAAATCTCAGCTTAACCATGGAAGCCATCTGGGTGACTTTGGGCCAATCACTCTCTCTTAGCCCAACCCATCTCACAGGGTTGTTGTTGTGGGAAAATAGAAGGAGGAAGATGTGTTGGATATGTTTGCTGCAATTATTTGTAAAAATAATAAAAGGATATTAATAAGCAAAATAAGAATAAATAAAATATATTCTTTTTATTCGAGGCTCCAGGTTGCTTTGGTGAGAAAAAGGATTAAAAAAACTTTAAAAGAACAATAATAAAAATAATTATAATATGGAGAGCCAGTTTAGTGTAGTGGTTAAAGCATCAGGCTAGAAACTAGGAGACCATGAGTTCTAGTCCCTCCTTAGGCCCAAAGCCAACTGGGTGACCTTGGGCCACTCATTTTTTCTCATCCCAAGGAAGGAGACGATGGCAAACTACTTCTGAAAAAAAACTTGCCAAGAAAACTGCAGTCCAGGAAGTCTCCCAGAATCGGATATGATTGAATGGAAGGGAAAAAAACTGTAGTATGAGGAATGCTGGATCGAAGTCTGAAGTTTCTGAATCTCTGTCCCACAGTAATATTGTGGACTCAGTTGCATTTAAAGAGCACAATCACAAATTATTTCAATTCATATATTTCAGTCCATAGCTATCAATGTAAGTGTCAAGAATAAGTTGTGTCCCTTTGTAATGACAAAATGATTACCTTAGTAATCCAAAGTAATGATGGGGGTGCATTATACCTTGGCCTCAGTAAAGCATGGGATAGGGTCTTTCTTAAGATCCCTTTGAACAACAGGGATAAATCTGTTGAATTTACAACTCAAAAAGTGTTTGTAAATGGCTTTAAATTGTCCTCAAATGAAGTTTTGGGTGGGTCCCTGCAGAGTTCCATCCTTAGCCCAGTCTTCCTTTGGAAGATTGTAAATGAGAACAACACTGAAGGATCCTTGGTGCTCTCTGAGTTTGGTTGTTTTCTTGCAAATGTTTCATTATTCAAATTAGGTAACATCATCAGTGCGGATGATGTTACCTTGTTTCGATAATGAAACATCTACAACAGTGGTGGGTTGCTACCGGTTCGCCCTGGATCTGGCGAACCGGTAGCGGCAGCGGTGGGAGGCTCCGCCCACCCACCCGGACGTCTCTGCGCATGCGCGCTCCCAATAGCGAACCAGTAACAAAGGTAATTGAAACCCACTACTGATCTACAAGAAAACAACCAAGCTCAGAGAGCATCCAGGACCTCTCATTTCAACCCTGAGCTACAAATATTCTCCCTTATGAGAACAGTGAACCCTGTATTGTTTAAGGTTTTGATATTGGATTAAATTGTGGGTGTTTTAGTATATGTATATTGTAAGCCACCTATGTTATTTTATTTATTTGTAAAATTTATTAGCCGCCCATCTTATCACAAGGTAACTCTGGGCAGATTGTTATATGCAGCATACAAAAATATTGAATAAATAAACAGTAAATTTATCTTTGTAAATTATCCAGACGAGGGAATAGAAGGTATACTAAAATAAATTTACAGTCCCACCAAACTTTGCTACTCTACCATTTCTAGAAAGCAGATTGTTGCATCACCCTATTTATAAATTCTGTCTTGACTGGGCCAAAGTATAAAGGGAGAATAGCTTTGTGAATAACACAACATTGTGTAGAAAAGTTGATCCTCTAGAAGACAAATGTGAAATTCAAAACAGTCTTGATACATTAAAAAAAGTCACTGAAAATCATAGAGTGAATTTTAACTGGGATACAAAATTCATCACATAGCAAACATAAAGCAAATGTGCATGCGTAGGAATGAGGGATATTTGGCTTCCTAAAAGTACTTATAAAATAGAGGTAGTCCTTGACTTGCAATCATAATTGAGCCTGAAATTACAATTGCTAGTTATTAAGTGGGTCATCACATGACTGACCCAATTTTACAACTTTGGGGGTGTTCATTAAATAAATACTGCAATTGTTAAGCAAACTCATTGTCCACAATGATGTTTTTCTGCCAGAAACCAGAAATTGCAGTTTTCAGCAAAAAAAAAAGTCATAAATTGTAGTCACATGACCATGAGATGCAGCAAATAGCCATAAATGCAGGCAGGTTGCCAAACAACCAAAATGTAATCACATGGCCATGTGGGGGGAAAGCTATCAGAACTTCAAATCTGGGTTGTAAGTACTTTTGGGTCCATTGTAATTTTGAACAGTCACTTAAGCAACCAGTTTTAAATCGGGGAACTACCTGTAGTCACTTATTCCAAATGTGGTCATTAAGCTTTGACATCAATTGGATGGCACATAGCAATTTAATCAATCAACCAATTGACAAGGAAACCAATTTGACAATGAGTTGATGTCCAGTCATTTACTGGATGTGTGCACGCAAAACCTAGATAGCCATCAACTGGATGCCTTACTTTGAATTCCTAGAGTACTTTAGACTTAGAATTTTCTAATTCTATGAAATTAACTTGGAAATCCATACATGTGCCAAAATGCCACATAATCACTCCGTTTGGAGATGACTGAAAATATTTTGATGTAGTTCGTAAGATGCTTTGAGTTGTAAACCAGAAACAATCTGGAATGTTTCCATACATACCAGGTACCCAAATTTGCAGGATGCTTCTTGTTGATTGCAAATATTCTGGATCACCCAGATTGCTGTACAATCCCAATGCCAATGCCAGCTCAGTTGGGCGGAGAACATTTATCTATTGCCATCACCATTAACTACAGTACACTGTCTGGGCTCCGGTTGTAATTGGCCAATACTTCAATCACTGGTACAAAGTACAACCCCACCCTATCCATTCTGTGAGTTGGGATAAGCCAGGCTTATTTTGGCAGTCCACCGAGATTTTGATAGATAGCTAGATATTGTAATATTTCATAATCGTAATCGTCTTTAGTCTGTATATAAGATTATTTCATGCCACGGACATTCACTAGTTGTAAATCAAATAAATAAATAAAAGCATAAAAAGAGCTGTTGAATACACTTCCTGCTAATCCCCGGCAATGAAACACTGATCCAGTTTGAAAGATCAACATTGCGTCTAGAAATTATTCATCTAAATTGGATCACCAAAATTTGAGAATTCAAAAGCTGGAGAGCATCTCTCTAAATGGCTTTGGCTGCATCATGAAATCAGTGACTTTAATCCTCCACCTAGTTCATAAAAGATGCTGGCCTCAGCCACAGATGATTTTGCCATGTTCCATCCTGCTGCATTGTGATTAGTCATTGGCTTTCTTTATGCCTATGAACTTTCCCCTTCTTCTAAGAAGGTTTGACCTGTGCAACGAATATTGCCTATGCCACCATCCACTCTCCTCTGCCTGTTCACACACACACACCCCGCTGCCACCACCTCTGTTTCCAAGCAAGAATTGACCATGATTTTCCACTCCCAACTACCCTTTTGCTTAGTGCCTCAATCAGATGCCTCTGGGCTTGGATGCTACTTGTGAAACTGGAGAAGCTTTAAAGATGCCCAGTAAACCACACCATAAGCCACTCACAAACATAAGACACAATTGGAGACGACTAGCCCAGGATTTTGTTGTGGATGGAATATGAATTTGAAAAATTATCTTGAACATGGAGAAAAATTCAACTTGATTGACCTGAAGGGAACTTTTCCATCCCTGGAATGTAATTAGCAAAAATACAATTTCTTTTTTAAGGATGAGATATAGAAAGGGAGGATGAATAATAAGGCTACATACAGTAAACATCTCATGCTGAACCTGGTGAGAGATTGCTAAGATATTTGGGGGAAACAGGTGCTCTGTATCATAAAATAACTGAAGAGGCTGGATTTGTACCACCAGGCTAAGACACAAAAACATCTAACTGATTCACACTGACCAGGTGTAGCATCAAGCAGCTGCAGATGCTATTTTTTTTACCTGCCTTGTTTAAGTATGATGTGTGAACACAGCCTATACTTTGTAAAAAGCATGCAACTGCACAGAAATTCAAAAGAAGCACAATATCTCTTTTTTTAAAAAGAAATGAATAAATAAAATGGGTTTTTTTTTCTTTTAAAAAAGCAGTTTAGTTGTAATCGATGATTAATTGCCAACTCAAGAGGAGGTAAAAGTCTGTAGAGATTCTCAGTCATCCAGGTCATGGTTGTCCCAAGGTGCTTTTTCAGGAGGCAATTGGACTTTCTTGTTTTTTCTTTGAATATAAATCTTTCCATTCCCCACTATCCTGTCAGAGCTGAAGAAGCTTCTTGGATGAGAAGTGAAACATCTTGAAAGGAAAAAAAACAATTGGTCCAGAATGCGGCTGCGCGAGCTGTCGTGGGTGCACCTAGGTACACTAGAATGCGGCCGCGCAAGCTGTTGTGGGTGCACCTAGGTACACCCATATTGCACCTATACTCCGCGAGTTGCACTGGCTTCCTATTGGTCTCCGGGCACAATTCAAGGTGTTGGTTATTACCTTTAAAGCAGAGTACAGGAACCAGGAGCACTACTCAGGTGACCCTGAGGACACAGATAAACCTCCAAGTGCTTCAATGACCCTCTAAAAGGATGCAACTGACCAGCTGTTCACAAGGAATATAAATCCTTCCATTCCCCACTATCTTGTCAGAGCTGAAGAAGCTTCTTGGATGAAAAGTGAAACGTCTTCCAAGAAAAAACAAGGAAGTCCAGTTGCCTCCTGAAAAAGCACCTTTGGGTCAAGAGGAGGTATCAAAGATTTTTTTTCATGAAGTACATTTCAGATGTTTCAGATAATCTACTGTACTGTTTCATTAAATGGGTGTGGAGAGTAGGACAGAGGTCCAAGAAATGAGTATTCGGGTTAGACTATTTAACGGTATACAGTATGAAGGGACTGCTCTTTATTTTACATGAAATTACCTAAAGTAGCTGCTTTAAACAATACTAGAATACCCAGTGGTCAATTGTTGTGTGTGTGTGTGTGTGTTGCAGGGAGCATTAGGTTTGGCAATATGTGCAAATGATCATTTTGAGTCAACAGTTATGTAGCTGCAATAAAGGGCAATGGGATTTTAGGTTTCATGCACTTCTTAATGAGGACTTTTCTTGAAGTTTCAGAGTCAGCTCAGCTTCTGGGCTCCACTCTAGCTGACTCTGAGAGCTGAGTTGATTGTTTTCCTAGCTCTGCAGCCATTTATTTGAAACCAGAACAAAGGCAGCATTTTTCTATGCAACATTCCAAATTCATCTTCAAAAGCTTTTATGAAACACAGCAGGAATGGTTGCAAAATGACTTTGAAGTTTACAAACGATCGTTTTTCATGTAGATTTTACGGAGGCTCCCATTATAGCACCTGGGTGAAGGGAGAGGGGCAAGGGCAGGGGTGGGTTCCAAATTTTTTTACTACCACTCTGTGGGTGTGGCTTAATTTTGTGGGAGTGGCTTGATGGCCATGTGACCGGGTGGGAGTGGCTTGACGGCCATGTGACTGGGTGGGAGTGGCTTGACGGCCATGTGACTGGGTGGGAGTAGCTTGACGGCCATGTGACTGGGTGGGAGTGGCTTGGCGGTTGTGTGACTGGGTGGGAGTGGCCAACTTGTAAAATGGGGTGAAAAAGTGACTTATGACCATTTTTCACACTTTTTCACACAGTCCCTAAACTGTTCAAAGTCTTGTAAAATGTGGTGAAAAAGTGACTTATGACCATTTTCACACTTAACGACCGACGGTCGTTAAGTGTGAAAAATGGTCATAAGTCGCTTTTTTCACTGCCATTGTAACTTTGAACAGTCACTAAATGACTGGTTGTAAGTCAAGGATCAACCTGCACTTAAAAGCCACACACAGATGAACATTATGAAAGCAGCCTTGGAGTCACATAAAAGGTGATTGCTGCAAGAAGCAATTACCTCAAAAA
>QLTV01004426.1:4639608-4650225 GCA_003457575.1 Thermophis baileyi | reverse complement strand
AATACATAAAATAAAAAACTAAAAAAAATAAAAAAAAAAAATAAAAAAAAATTCGAAATTTTTTTTAAAAAAAGATGGCGGCCCCCACGGACTGGCAACCACCGATCCGGTTCTGATGACATCACTAGCAGGTCGACCCCGGTTCTGGCGAACCGGTCCGAACCGGTAGGAACCCACCCTTGGGCAAGGGACTCAGCTAGCTGTTTAATAAGGACAAGGTTTTTTTTAAAAAAACACCAAGACCTGTTGGAGCTTGACGGATGACACGTTGATAGAATAATTTCTTTGTTGATTGGCTTCAATAGAAGTGACAATCACAAGCCAGTATTGAACTGCTTTAGCCAGACTGAAAAGTGAAAATGATGATGGTGTGGAAGTGCTCATATTTTCCAAATCATGATAAAAAATAGCTCCATTTTATTCTGTTTATTAGTTTTCTCAACAGGCTGGTGAACATAAGGTTGCATGTGTTTTCTCTCTGAATTTCAGGCTGTTGTAAGGAATATCCTTCTGGGTTCAGTTCCAAGTGGGGAAAAAGATTGGATTCCTGGAAGTTGCTTGGAAAGGAGGTTTAATGGTGGACAGGAGCACATGGCATGAGTTCCTGAACAGAAAAGGTGGATCACATGCTTCCAGATGTTGGGTGAAGAGAAAAAGGGGCGAGATGCTGAGAGTGCCCTGCTTTTATGCTCTCTGTTGGGTCCCACCTTAAGAGTTATAGCAATAGCAATAGCATATACCACTTCATAGTGCTTTACAGCCCTCTCTAAGCGGTTTACAGAGTCAGCATATTGCCCCCAACAATCTGGGTCCTCATTTTACCCACCTCAGAAGGATGGAAGGCTGAGTCAACCTTGAGCCTGGTGAGATTCGATCTGCCAAACTGCTGGCAGCCGGTGATCAGCAGAAGTAGCCTGCAGTACTGCACTCTAACCATGGCGCCACCTGTTCCTGTGTAAGAAATGTATCCTGATTAGCTGTCAGACTCCCATGGAGCCATGCAGGGGCAACTCTGTAGGCTGTCCTGAATACCAAGCTAGTTTGAGTGCTGGCTGATGCAATCTTCCCAGGTGCCATGAGGCAGAGGGCTAATCCTATCTTTGTTATGTAGAATAGACTGCCCATTGACAAGGGGGGGGGGATGAGTGAGTTTGCTCTGGTCTTAATGGACCATTGACAAAGGTGGGGGCTACTAGGAGTGAGTCTATTTCCTGCCTAAAAACATGTTTCTCCAGGGATATTCTATATAATATTCTGCCTTTTTAATATTTCCTAGGAGATTTCATTTTTTTAGGAGAGGGGTGGGTGCTAACTTATTTCATTTTTCTAGGAGAGGGGTGGGTGCTAACTTCCTACAAGGCAAAGTAGTGGACCAGATCGGTGTTTCTCAGCAACTTTAAGATGTATGGACTTCAACTCCTAGATTTCCCAACCAGTATGCTGGCTAAGGAATTCTGGGAGTTGATATCCACACATCTTAAAATGTCCAAGGTTGAGAAATCCTGGACTATGGTAGATGACAAGAAGAATCCTCTCCAACTCTATAATTCTATGAAATCAGTATGAATACATCTTTGCAATTATTTTTGTGAAAAATAAGCTGAGAGACATTATTGGGAGACTGTTCAAGGTGGCTTATATTTTATTTTGTGCTAAAGATTTTTATTTAGTGATGCCATGTTGTATGACTGAGAGGCTTTATCTGAGTCTAGCAGCTAATTTAAGTCACATGAAATCAGGAACTAAAATTTACTGCCAAGGCTTGGTCTGGGGAGTCTAATCATTTTCCAAAATTCTTATTGACCATGACTGTGTGTGCATGTGTTAGGGTTTTTAAAAAATTAAAACTAGGCATTTAATAAGAGTGGCATATTTTAAGTTGCATTTTCCAAAATGTGTTTGAGAAGAAAACAAGAAAAGTGGCCCTCAACACTGCTTGATAGCCGTTGCATCATATGCTTAAAGACTTAATACTGGGGTTTCCTTTAGGATCCTCCCAGGAGCACTTTCATGGAGATTCAGCAGAATAGAAATGATAGCTAGCTATTTTATTCACCTTGCTGAAATCTCTGAATATTTTATCTTATGAAACATCTCTCTTGAACTTTGAAATATCAGAATGAATTGGACACACATAGGTCCAGAAAATAAACACCAAGCCAACAATTACATCCATTTTCAAGTTGGAAGTAGAAAGCTATCTGAAAACAAATAGATAAACTGTATATGCCTAATACAGTTCTAGTTTGGAATGAAATGAACTAATGATCTAACTTAAAAACTAGACTGTATTATGCATATGTTTACCAATTTGTTTTCAGATAGTTCATTAGTTCAATGGAGGAACGACTGGTGAAAATGATGAAGCTTGTAGAGATGGCTAAATTAATTTCCTTGATCAGAGAAAAGACAGTGTCTACATTTGTGGTTTAGTTTTCTTTAACTTTTTTTCTTTATTTGCTCTTTTTCCCCCTTTGATCAGGGGTGAAATTCAGCAGGTTCTGACAGGTTCTGGAGAACCGGTAGCGGAAATTTTGAGTAGTTCGGAGAACCGGCAAATACCACCTCTGGCTGGCCCCAGGAGTGGGGAGGGAATGGGGATTTTGCAGTATCCTTCCCCCAGGAGTGGGGAGGGAATGGAGCCACGCCCACAAAGCCACACCCACAGAACCGGTAGGGAAAAATTTTGAATTTCACCCCTGCCTTTGATATTTGTTTAGCAACAGGAATCTAAGACTCAGTTGTGGTCGTAAGTTGGGGACTATCTGGACAGCTTACAAAACTCAAGAACACCATAACAACACAGAACGTTTTATCCAAAACAGAGTCTGGAGAACATCCATGAAGTAACTTAAGGGTCTCACAGCCTACCTGGAGCCTCTTTCCGCTGGAGAAGATTTTAAATAATAAAACTTTCCATGAAGAACACATTCCGGACTTACCTAGCGCACTCTTCCAGCGTCTGGTTGAGCGTCTGTTGAAAGTTGCAGATCTCCTCCACGTTTCCAAGCAGAGAGGCTATGTCCGTAGTGCTCAGCCTAGAAATATACATATCTTGGAAAGATACCCCCTCAGTGGGGAAAGAGAATCTTGGCTTAAGTGGCATGTTGAAGGTTAAATGTCTACAGAGATTCACAGTCATCCAGGTCATGGTTGTCTTAAAAATGATTTTTCAAAAGGCAACTGGGCTATGTTTTTTCTTTGAGGAAGAAGAAGATGTTTTACATCTCAGTTCTGGCCTGATGATGCAGCTTCTTGGATGAGAAGGGTTTAAACCTCTGAGCCACAGGATTCTTCTCCCTATCTGCTTGTTCCAGGGACAAGGATAAGGATATATATAAGGATATATATATATAGAATAGAAGAACATAAACAAAACGTGTGGATGTGCTTTAAGCCATAGAAAAACCCTACCAACCAAAGTTAGCATGATGAAAGAAATTATCTATGTCTCTGTTTGACTCAATTATGGTAAGTAGTCAGATCAGATAACAGTCTAGGAACTCTCTTTGCTTAACATGCTTAGCCTTAATTGGTATTGAAATTAGTTAGTGTTTAATAGCTTTTCGTGTTGGGTGAACCCAGCCCTTCTGGTTACTTATTGTTTAGCATGTTTTGGACACCCAGTTAAGCATATGTTTGGAAAGACATTTTTGGAAAACATTGAGAAGCTTTTCCTAAACTCTGCACTGTTATTATGAAAAGTTCTTCCCCATCCCCCACTATGTTTTTTGGCTGGTGCCAATGTAAAACCCAACTGGTGCGCACATAGTGTAGACGTTGTGCAGTACAGAGCATCTATGCAGCACTTGGTTATTCTTAAAGTATGTGGAAATCCTTTTTCTGAATTTCTAAACTATAGGGGCTGAGAAATCTGGAAGTGGTAATCCTACAGTCATCAGAGCAGATTAGAAGCACTGTTCTACACAGTAGGCAAACTGCATCCCTCAAATTCAGCTATGTAACTTCTAGACACTATTTGCAAATAGAGGGAGCCGAATCTTGAAAAATTGTAAGACTAACAACTTCCTGTGACTTTTATTTTTTTTAGGTAGCCATTCTGAAAGCCAAAAATCAGGACCATGATATTTTTCCTGGGGCTGCAGGAAGACAAATTATGCATAAATCCTTAGCTTATTATCAGAACTCATATATTTTCCCAGCAATGGTTCATGGGCCTGCAGCTTGGCAAGGCCAGTGCTGATAAGTGAACCACAAACACAATGTCTCTCCAGAGCTCATCTATCATAGGGCTGTTAGATATGTGTTGCAGCAAACTAGGCAACACTAGGAGGAGACAGCAAAAAGGTACTTTAAACTTTGCTGCCATCCACTGCTTCCAAAAATCCTAAATGCAAGTGCTCTGTCAGTGATGCACACTAAATGTGTACGTTCCCAGATATATATTACCCGAGACGTTTAGACTCCCCCAAAGTGGCAGGCGTTTGGAGGCTGCTGCCAGACACACACTATAAATCCACAACACATATAATGCATATCTCCTAAATCTGAACACATCTCCAGATCCCCACCCCTCTGAGCACACATTTGTGGCTATTCAGCATTCAAGCCCTTCCTTTAACAGACAGAAAGAGGAAAACACCTTTTGATTCTGGTATGTATCTTCCTGACACTTGGACATCCTGTTTGGCCTCCTCAAAAGTGTGATTAGTTGATACACACAAAAGACGAAACGCTCACAGTGTTCTGGTGCACACCCTGCCTGTCCCTCATTTTTCTGCACAAGCATTTCTGGACAGCATTTGGCAAAAACACTCAGGAGCAGTGATCTTTGAATACTTACGATAAAGGTGACTGTTTATTCAGGAAACACTTGCATCACTTAAACGGAGTTCATTTATCTCCAGTCCAGGAAATACGCACATATTGCACATAAAAGGGGGAGGATATTTGATCATGTGGCCCCAGCTGCCATCTTGACTTTTCTGACCCTCCTCTGTGGATGTCTGTGCTCCAGCCTCATACCCTAATCTGATTGGTTATGTATCATCTAGCCATCAGTGCAGAAGTGGTATTCAGCCGGTTTGGTTCGGTTTGCCCAAACCGATAGTGGAAATCAGGCTCTATGCCAGCGGTTCTCAACCTGTGGGTCGTGACCCCTTTGGGGGTCGAATGACCCTTTCACAGGGGTCGCCTAAGTGTGCTCTAGCCTGCCATCTTGGTGACTGGCAATGCGCACGCGTGGGGAGGGGGCAGGGCAGGGGTCACGGCGGCGGGGCGGGGGTCACGGCATTAGGAAGGTTGAGAACCACTGCTCTATGCTATCCTATTTGTGCACGTTTTTGAGGCCGGGCGCATGCACGGAAGGCTCCCATGAGAGTAAAGCGCATGCGTGGGTGGCCATGCGCATGTGCGGAGGCGCACACGCTCACATTTGTGAACCGGTAGGTAAGTGAAAACCATCCCTGCCCCAGTGTGTGATCTGTGATTCACCAATTCACCTCTCTGTAAGAACAAAGAAGAAATGCAGCCTCGAAGTAGTAATGGAGAAGCGAGAAGCTTTATTTTTTTTAAAGGAAAATATTTAAACGAAAGAATATTGAAAAGAAGACTCCTTACTGAATTAAGATTTTTTTTCCCCTAGGAAATGTTCCTGTCTTTTCACTGAAAAAACACTCCTTTTAACCTGAACTGTGAAATGAAAGGTGATTCTGTTTCAACCTAATTTATAATGGTAAAACTTGAATTACAAGTTATGTTATGCTTAGCTAGGCAAAATATGAATAATTTCCCCAACTTTACATGCAACAGATGTGTGCCATTGCTTGGGGATGGTTCAGGGGTGAAATTCAGCAGGTTCGGACAGGTTCTATACAACCGGTGGCGGCGATTATGCACAGTTCGGAGAACCGGTAAATCGCACCACTGACTGGCCCCGCCCCGCCCCACCCCACCCCTCCCACTCACTCCTTCTCTCCTCCTTCTCGGGCTCATACACACAGAACAAACATGAGAAGAAGGCGAGAAGCAGCCAGGTTGAACGCTAGAAGACTTGGCTGAACTTTTCTGTCAGTTCTGTGGGCATGGCTTGGTGGGGTGGTGCCCCCCCACCTTGCCATGAGTGATGTCAAGTTGGCCACGCCCACTCAGTCACATGACCCCCCCACCAATCCACGCCCACCAATCCACGCCCACAGAACTGGTAGGAAAAAAATTTGAATGTCACCCCTGGAATGGTTGAAATACAAAATAGAGAATGGATGGATGGAAAGATAGATAGGAAAAAAACCAATTTGGTATAGTGACTAAGATGCTGGTGTCAAGATTGAATTCGCTTATGCTCCCTGTGAATATTATCATTTTTCAAAGAACTGGGGGGAGGGAAGGGGAAGATGGAATGCGGAGGCTCCAGACTTCAATCATGAGAGCCAAGCACCCACCAAGGACACTTCGGCAGGTGCCGGCCAAGACATGAACTGTTCTCAAAACAAAAGAATGATTCATAATTGGACAATGTGACCTGTCCAGTAGGAGGAGGGGAGAAATTTATTCTTTAACTATGTAGGGTTGCGCGGGAAAAGTTAGAGTTGTTTTTGCATTCTTCAGTGTCGAAATCATGTACTCAATAAAGTTTTGCTTTTGTGTCTACGTTTGTTGGGTTTGTTAGTCGGACCGTTGACATTAAACCAGCTCTCCTAAAGCCCCGGTTCTGCGCAGCCTACTTGGCCACCTCCGAGAGCGTTATGAGGAGTCTGGGGAACGATGTCCGTATGGAGCGAAAGATGGAGAGGGCAATGAAGACTGGGGAGGGCGTAGCGAAGGAAGCCCCAGCAACACCATAGGCAGACTTCAGCTCCCAAGTGGTCGTGACCCGGTCAAAACTTTCTCTGCCAAAAACCAGTTTATTTATTAATTCATGTATTAGTCTATCTACCAAAATTTGTATATCATTGTAATCACACACTTCCCACCAAGTAATAATATGAACATAACACAAAAAATAAAGCAACAGAATAAATAATATTAACCTAAACTCTAAACCAAATCTCAAATGCAGGTACCGGTAGTCCTTGCTTAACAACCATCAACCAGATTTAGTGATCATTTGAAGTTATAATGGAGCTGAAAAAAGTGACTGATCCTTGCATTTACAACCATTGCAACATCCCCACTGTTATGTGATTGTGATTCAGCACTTGGTAATTGTTGCACTATTTATGATCTTCCCACTGGCATTTGACATGCAAAGTCAATGGGGAAGCTGGCAGGGAATGTTGCAAGTCGTGCATGTGATATCTCACTTAACAACCATGGGGATTTGCTTAATGACTATGACAAAAAAAGGTCATAAAGTTGGGTGCAGTCGGGTGATGCCTCACTTAATGACCATACTAATTAACAATAAATTTCTGCAGTCCCTCTTGTGGTCATAAGTAGAGGACTACCTACATTTCTCTAGTCCTCCAAATCTCTCTGAAAAACTCAGTTGAAAAGTGTTGCAGGAACCAGGCCATCAAACCGGAGTCATTCAGGCCACTGCATCCAAATAGGCCATTCATTACATTCTCTACTTCTGGTCTCTTGCAAACTTTAGTCAGCTGCCTTCCAAATATGTTTGACCTCAACTTCCATTATTCCCAGTGGCCATTCTTCATGCATTTCCCAGTTGTTCAAAGAAGTAGGAAGAGAATGAATTTAATCTCCCTCAAACATTTTTTAAAATGTCTGACTGCTCCTTGGCCCCTGAGATAAAGAAACTGTCCTAGTTTCAAAACATTGTTTTAATCATTGGAGTTTTTGTGTGTAGCAAATACCAGGTTTCTAGGCAGCCTAATGATCTGGATCTCTGAAGTCACCAATCAATCTCTGAAGTGTCTTTTTTCTCTACACAAGACTTTGATATACATTTAAATGGGCAATAGGAATACGGTATTCCTATTGAGAATTCATAAAAGCCTATGAAACATCTATTAATATCGGAAAAGTAATTAAACAAATGCTGAATTAGGAATTAATTCTTCTACGTTCCACACAAGGAGAAGGAAACAGCTTTTCAGAACTATGGGCACATCTGAAAATTGTGTCCTTCAAAGATAATGTGTCCTACCAACTTATAGTACGTCCTCAAACATCCTCACAAAAAAAGATATACCGAGTAAATGAAGAAAAAATACCAAATTACATGGTCCTTAAATCAGATGGCAGCACCCAATAGATTAAAAACCTAGGAAAAATTATTCCTTGGATGGGGGCCCTCAGGAGAAACCACATCTACAAGTTAGACTGATAAGTCAAAAACATCCTGGAAGAGGACAAGTGAAAACACTCCATGTATTATTCCCAAGAAAACCATATGAATGTGTCTGTGATATTATCAGAAGTTGGGCTTGACTTGAAGAACACTTGTATGGACTTTTGTGGTAGAAGATTGGTCCTAGTTGCTGACAGATTTGCAGTAACACATTGCAAAAAAATGTAGCTGCAAAGGTTGAATCAAATATCTCTTTTAATGGAACTCAGTGCTCCTAAAGGGCTTTAAACTGCCCTATTTTAATCTGACAGATTATTATCAGAATAGAGTGTGCTCCAGAGTTCCACACTTACATAAGGAAATCACCATCCTTGCAGGTAGACTCCATTTATATGCGCACACACAAACACATACAGAGCAGTGGTGAAATCTGCTTACCTTCCCTACCGGTTTGGAAGTGTGCGTGCCCATCGTGCATGCTTTTTCACCCTCTGCGCATGCACAGAACGCTTTGCGCATGCGCAGAGGGTTAAAAACAAGAAAATGGCGACGTCCGGGCAGGTGGTCGGAGCCTCGCGCTGCCGCCGCTACCGGTTCTCTGAACCACCAGTGGCTGCCGCTACCGGTACGGCCGGACCGGGCCGAACCGGTAGCATTTCACCCCTGATACAGAGTAAGTGTTGGTATACATTGGTGAAAATGTATTTTATGTTCCAATGTCAAGGCAATTTTCCCTTCCATCAGATTTCTGTTTTAATTGTTAATGAAACAGAAGACTTGCTACTGTAATGTATGAGGTGAATGGGACTTCTGCCACCCCTCTTTCCCCCCCCCCCGACAATAGAAACACCCTGTATGTGTAGAACTGTCCTCAGCGACTATTGTGCTTTTAAAGCACCTCCTGGACTGACCATGTTATCTTGTAGTATTGCTAATACATATTTCATGATGATTCTATGGGGAGCAACGTGTTCAGATCTGCTCCCCATAAGATCCACTATAAAACCTTTTTACGGAAGCTCTTTTGGCTTCAGTGTCTAGCACAGCTACAGTATTTATCCAGAGATAGGTTGCCTCTGATTCTGGAGGCTCTACTTAGCTAACATAGATAGCTATGGATAGACCTTTTAAAACCATTGAGGATAGTGACCATTGCAACGATCTATGTTGCAAGAAGAAATATTTATTTATCCTGAATCTCCTGCCAATCACTTTGAATTGGGAGACTAGGAGTTCTACCATTTGAAAGGAAGTTTCTTTCTCTTCTACTGTACACCTTTTACAAAAATTTATCATGGTTTCTGTAGTACATTCTTCTCATTCCCCCTTCTCCAGTTTAAATTGGTCTGGAAATTCGGAGGGTTATTTTCCCAGTAGTTATAGGCTTCCATGGCTTTGCAGCAGAAGAATGTCCGAGACCCAGATTTGAATTGCCCTGATTGTGTGTCTCGGTTTGTTTTCAGTGAGGTGTGGAGGTTACACCCTTAGCAGGCAGTGGAAAACTTAGAAACTTGTTTGTAGCTTCAGTTTTCTTCGTGGCCATTGGGCACTGAGCCTCTTTAATTGTTGAGGAAAGGGTGGGGTTTTTTTCTATATATCCCACCCCCCAAATCATCACCATTTGCCCTCATCTGCTTTTAGAGTAATCACGTTAAAGGCATTAAGCCAAGAATTTGGATGAAACAATAATATGTGGACAGCGAGTTAAGGAGTACTATTATCTCTGACCACAAACCAGCGCTGGAGAACAAGTCTCATGCAATGTGATCTCATTGTGGACCACAAAGCATGTCAAGCAGAGAAAGTTTGGCGGGTCTGTCTCGAATCGGAGGCAGAGATGAGGGCAGAAATTGGATGCAAAGGCATCTCATAGTTGTGCCACCAACCACAGAACGTGGGTTTCAATGAAAGCAATGCTGCTTATTTTGGGAGCGTGAGGAAGTCAAGTAATTTTGAGCCCCTTTGGCAATCAGAGAAGGAAACCAAAGAAGTCTGATCCAGTTGCTCACCAGACCATTTTGTTTTCTCATTCTAGGTTTATAATAAGAGGGAGGGAGGGAGGGAGAGAGAGGGGGAGGGAAGGAGAGAAAGAGAGAAAGAGAGAGAGAGAGAAAGAGAAAGAGAAAGGAAGAGAGAATGGGAAAGGGAGAAAAATGTCAGCTTAAACTTAACATCTGTTATCTATGCTCAGTCATGGAATTAGAGACCCAGACACCAAACACTGTTTTTGCTATTAGCTATTGTGAGAAGTTTTATATCCAAATATATTTTATTCTTTATACTCCTTCCATCTTCCCTTAAAACATTAATAGAATCCAAAATGATCTGAGAATCAGCGTCTCCACTAGATAATTGACAGTCAAGCTGAAACTAAATTAAGAAAAATTATCAAACTTCCTCAAACC
>QLTV01004426.1:4586422-4606585 GCA_003457575.1 Thermophis baileyi | reverse complement strand
CGACCCCCCTCCCCCATTTCCCGACTTCTGGTAGGCCCGTTTTTCACCCTCCCCAGGCTCCAGAGGCTTCCCTGGAGCCTGGGGAGGGCGAAAACGGCCTCCCCCGCCCCCCAGAGGCCCTCTGGAGGCTGAAAATGCCCTCTCAGAGCCTCCGCGCGAGCCAAAAATCAGCTGGCCGGCGTGCACATGCACGCTGGAACTGAACTAGGGCAACGGCTCACGTGCCGGCAGATATGGCTCCGCGTGCCACCTGTGGCACGCGTGCCATAGGTTCGCCATCACGGTATTTATTATACTATGGAATATTGTTGAGGTTGCATGTTACTGATCTGGTTACTTTATTTGCTTTCTTTAGTTTAAGTTATCGTTTTAGAAGGTACAGTTCATATTCTGAGCCTCAATCGGTTTTTTATTTAGCTGGCTTAATAGAGCTTGCCTGCATAGTCAATTCTCACTCTGATATCAGTGTTGTCTATCTAGTGATATCTATGTGTAGTGTTGTCTTTTAGGTTGTTGGAAGAAGATACGAGCTATAACTATTGCATTTTCTTTGCAGAACTATTAGTCTGTTTCCTACTTCATTTTGTACATCAAGGCCAAATTTTCCTACTATTCAAGACACTCTTTTACTTCCAACTTTCCAGACTCTATAATTAGTATATCTTTTTTTTTTTGGTGTTATGTTGACATAGCATTGCAAGTCACCATAGAACTGTTCAACATCTGCCTCTTTTTTCCAGACTGAAAAGGTTCACAGACTGAAAGGATTCAGGAGATGGTTTTATAAACTGTTACCTGAGAGACACTTTATTATCAGTGAAGACACCCGGCAAAAATAGTAAAATAATAATAATAATGAGGAGGAAGATTCCACCCTAATATACATTAGGAATAAACTGCTTATAGTGAGAAACAGATTACTTGCTAGCATTTTTGTAATCCTATCCCTTTCTCCTTAATAAATCTTGCTAAAGAGACTTTGCAAATATCAAGCTCGGAAAAAGAATTACTTTTTTGTTTTAGACAGAGGTCAAGGGTCTGATAGCATCTGTAGTTACAGCATAGACTTGGATCATCATCATGTTGATTGTCTTGCCTTGGTCTTCAGTTGAGATCATTCTATCATTTCTGTGGATTGTATCCAAGCACTGACTAGGAATTGCATTTATTAATTACATCTACTTCGTTTCTTCTATGACTTATTTTTTCTGCAATAGATCTAATGCTCCTCTGATGTGAAATGACTAATTCCAGTCCATTAAAGTTTCCCAGTTCTGAATGTCAATGTTCAACTGGAACATTTCACTGCTGATATTTCAGGTTCCTATGTTTGCAGCATAAAACTTTCCTTTTGCCTCTGAGTATTTTAATAGTTGAACATTTCTTCGGTTTCCTTCTTGCCATATCACAAGGATCAGTGCCTTTTATATTTGCCCTCTGCTCCTTCCCAGAGATGGGTTCCTCCTGGTTCGGACCAGTTCGCCCGAACCGGTAGCGACCCGCTGGTGATGTCATGGTGATGTCACGGAACCGGTTCTGTCGGTGCCAGTCCGTGGTGCCGCCATCTCTTTTTTTGAATTTGATTTTTTTTAATTTTTTTTTTTTTGAATTTTTTCCTCGGGTTTTTTTTCTTCTGCGCATGCGCAGAAGCCGAGTTCCAGCACTGCGCATGCATCACCATCTTGTTTTTCGGCTTTTTTGGGGGGGGGATTTTTTTTTATTTTTCGGCACATTTTAAAGATGGGGCAAAATAAGAGGCAACCCAACCCAAAGCTAGATAGGAGACAGAAAGTTAGGTTAGCCACTTCCTAGAATCTTCCAGGGGTGAGAGTAGCACCCTAGTCTGGCAAGATTCTGTTTACTGGGTGTAAGCAAATAAAAAACTGAACTTCCACCAGAGTGTTGTTTCGTAGTTGTTGGGTCTGACAATAGCTCTTACCATCAGTCATTTCCTATTATAAAAACTTCTTTTCTTGGGAAACACCCAGCCAGGCAGGGGGGAGGGAAGCATGGAATTAGCCTCAAATCCTTGCACAGCCACAAGAAATCTCAAACTGATCCCCCTAAAGCTCCATAGAGCCTTATCTATCTGTTCCCAGGTAAAGGCTGGCAATCTGGGAAGATTCCTGTATAATAGCAATAGCAATAGCAATAGCACTTATATATCACTTCATAGTGCTTTACAGGCCTCTCTAAGCAGTTTACAGATTCAGCATATTGCCCCTAACGATCTGGGTCCTCATTTTAGCGACCTTGGAAGGATGGAAAGCTGAGTCAAACTTGAGCCGCTCAGAATCGAACTTCTGGCTAGGGCAGAGTTAGTCTTCCATGCATTCTAACCACTGTGCCGCCATGCATAACAAGCAGATTTTTTCTTTCCAAAGCAAAGATATTTATTTGCCTCACTTCAGATGCTCTCCACATGTGAACAGTGGCAGGTAACCAGATTGCAATGAAGAAACCTCTACTTCTTCCTCATTGTATGAAAGCTTTAATGCTTGAGGAGAACCTCTGCTGGATTATCAGGAGAAAAGTCGCATTCTACAATATAGGCATGAAGTACCATATATTCCTAACAAAGTCAGAGCCTGAGAGTCCGTATGTATGATGTTCAGAGGATCTGATTGTTGCCTAAAGGAAGCCAAAGGAAATTCTCTTTCTCTGCCTTTCCAAAGCTTGGGTTGCTTCCAGAGAGGAAGTTAGGTGAGAGAGCTTGAATTAGGATTCCATTCAGAACAAAAACACTTTTTTCCAAAAGAATTGTGGGACTCAGAAGCTGGACAAGTTCGTTTTCTGAGATCAATTTCCGTGCAGCCCATCTCTATCTGCAATTGCCTTGTAACCTACTCAAGACCCCCCATTTCCTAAATGTTATCAAGATGAAGCATTGTTCCCAGGCATCCCCCTTCCCTTGGCACAGGTACAGCCCTTTCTAATATCTCCAAAGAAATTGGCTTTCTCTCTCCTCTAAGGGATAGCCAGTCAACCGAAAGCCAGGCAGACGCTGTCCTAGGGCTGCCTTCCAACCTTGCATTCTGCCTTCTGAGTGGCCAATAGGGAAAAGGGAAGGGCTGCTGTGCCATGAACGTGCCTTTCTCCGTCTTTGTAGCCACAGCCTTTATTCTGAAGCCATCAGCCTTCTCCTCCACCCCCTATTTAGCTTTCAATTACACATTTGAAAAGAATCTATACAAACATGGCTTCACTCACTGTTGAATTTGTCTCTGGCTTTACTGTCTGAGCTGAGAGGGGAAGCGTGTGAGGCTTGCTCAGGAAACAAGCTTCAAGTGCCTGAGAAATAAATGGTGTTGTGTGATATGAGGGGACAATTCAAGTTTGACACCGGTTTTGATATTGGAACATTCATTTCCATATGTTTCACCTCTGACCTGTGAGTTCCTGAATAATTTTGTATGTCCTCCAACTTTTTACAGATGAAACTAAATAATATTAGTTCCTTCTAACATTCCTTCTCTTCCTCCTCCTTTTCTTCTTCTTGTATTAAGAATGATGTCTTCCCCTTCTGTAGATTTCAATGTGTGTATAGTCAGCATACAATGGACCTATCCTAAATACTCTCTCTCTCTCTCTCTCTCTCTCTCACACACACACACACACACACACACACACACACACACACACACACACACACACACACACACGGAATGCATAAGGGTTCAGCAGTGGAGAATATACTGTATGTACCGTGTTTCCCCGAAAATAAGACCCTGTCTTACATTTTTTTGAACCGTGAAATAAGTGCTTGGCCTTACTGCCATGCACTCAAAAGCCTGATTGGGTTTATTATCAGGGGATGTCTTATTTTGGGGGAAACAGGGTAGCTCAGAGTTGAATTATTGGTTCTTGGTGCTCTCAGAACTTGGTTTACAACTTTTCAACTTACATATATTTCATTACTTTCCTGTAAGATATAAGAAAGTATCTTCTAAGAACAAAGTGTTAAGAAACAAGGAGACCTATCCCTGGCAAATAAAGGTTAACGGAATGTGTACAATTCTGTATTTCAACCACATATTTAAATGTGAGGGTTTTTTGTTTTTGTTTTGCTGCCTTGGGGAAATTGAGAATTGTGTCTCATTACATTGTTTTGCTTTCTAGAGTAGCCTCTTCAACCTGGTCTTCTCTTCCTTTTCTCCTATAGTGGAATCTTTGGGGAATTCTGGAATTATCAGGTTGTGGTTCCAGGCAAATCAGAAAGGCACCCATTGGTGAAAACTAGGTACTCAACAATGTTCTCAGCGTAGAATAGTTCTTGGCAACTTAATTAGATCATTAAAAGCAATGGATAGCCATCTTGGTCTATCAGAAGGGGAGCGGGAACCAATATGCACAATTAATCTAATTTCATTCGTCCTAAAGTATGAATTTTCAAGTTTTCAAGAATCTTCATCAGACTGTTACAAAAATCAGGAGACAGGAAAGGAATGAGCAAATGCAAAATTTAGGCTGAGTGTTACAGCCATATGTTCAGCTGGTGTTTCAGACAGAATGCATTTATCAATCTGAATTGCAACTAGTGTCAAGTTTCACCTCACATTTGAGGACAAAGCAAAGACTTTCTTTCCCAGCTGTAAAGACACAAAAGCCATCAGGCCCCAAATCTATCTCTGTGTGAAAACAGAGGATTTTAAGATTGGCTAGAGTTTGGGTTGGGCTTATTGCAAATACAAACTAATTGTCTAATAATGCAGGCAGAACAGGCATAGAAAGCAAACAATGAGGCAATTTTGGACTTCGTGACTCCTAAATACCATCCTTAAAAACTTCTTGGCATTTAACTTGCAATCCATCTCCAAATGACGAAAAGTGAAGGTAGGAGATTCCAGAGCTCTGGTGATAACAACTATCGTCCATCAAGCTGCATTCAGGAGAGAAAAGTGGCATCAGCAAAATATCACTCCACTCCCAAGTATCTATATGTGTCCATCTCTAAAAACTGGCAGGCAGCAGAAGGCTGCAGCCAAGAAAACAAATCTCTCAATGTCCTGCCAAATGATCATAGCATGCGAGAATCTTTTTGAACCCCTTCTATTCACTGAAATGGTCATCAACAAAGAGGGTTAGGGGACTGGAGGTTAAAACATATCAAGAATGACTTCTGGAATTGGGTATGTCTAGTTTAATGAAAAGAAGGACACGGGGTGACATGATAGCAGTGTTCCAATACCTCAGGGGCTGCCACAAAGAAGAGGGAGTCAAGCTATTCTCCAAAGCACCTGAGGGCAGGACAAGAAGCAACGGGTGGAAACTAATCAAGGAGAGAAGCAACCTAGAACTAAGGAGAAATTTCCTGGCAGTTAGAACAATTAATCAGTGGAACGATTTTCCTCCAGAACTTGTGGATGCTCCAACACTGGAAGTTTTTAAGAAGAGATTGGGCAACCATGTGTCTGAAATGGTATAGGGTTTCCTGCCTGAGCAGAGGGTTGGACTAGAAGACCTTCAAGGTCCCTTCCAACTCTGTTATTCTGTTATTCATCAGCATCATCTCTAACCTGTATGTAGACAGAATTGCTTTGTGGTACATTAAGAAAAGTGTCCTAAACTGCTCTCCCAGGGACTTTAGATGGGGTCAAATTCTCAAAATTTCCAAGCTGGTGCAACGAGGGATTATAAATAGCAATAAAATGACAGCATTAAGTGCAGAGTTCCCCTCCTGCGGCAGACAAAATAATTCCTCCAGGCCACAATTGATTATTGCTGCTGGCCTCCTTCCTTGTTTTCCATTCCTTTTTGGAGGAGGAAAAAGAAGAGGAATGGCTGAAAACATCGCACAACTCTGGGGGTAAAAGCCTAAAAAAAGCAAACTCATAAGAAAGACTGGGATAGGATTGGAGGGAGATCTAAATCATATTAAATATAAATCAAAAGTCCAACTGCATTAGAAATAAAGTGGGCAAGATCAAAAGTCAAACTGAATTAGAAATAAAGTGGGAAAGTTGTGTTGCTTTATCTCCAAAGGGGGAAAAAACAAAAAAAAAAAAACACATACACACAGTCATGGAATAAGAAAAGGGAATTGACAATTAAATTATCTAGGGCAGAGGACACAACTGAAGCTTCATAGCTGCTTATGGTCCCCCAGATTCTTCATTATTTTCTCTAGAGTCTTTCCAAAAGTGGCCCCCAACCTCTAATTTTGCAAATGGAGAAGAGTTAACTGCATTTTGCTATACTGAATTCCAGCTTTATTTATTAACCTGTTAATCACATTTATGAAACATTGTAATACCAAGGGACTCTAGGCAGCTTTCAAAATAAAATACATAATGAACATTATGCAATAACAATACATGCATTTAAAAAATCCCCAAATCGATTTAAAGGCAGAGAATAAAAATAATGAACCAAGCTAAACTATATATCTTGACCAAAATAGAATCAAAGTCCAAATACCCTCCACTGGAATTCCACTTTTAAATAGGGAGGGTAGAGCCAACCAGAAGTCTATTGGGAGGCCATTCTGAAAGACTGGACCAGCCACACAAAAAGCAGCAGCATTGAGCCTTGTCCAACCTTCACTTATAGTAGGAAATCACTTTTTCCCTGTGTTGATCAAACTGGCCAAATCAATTCCAATGGGAGAATGTGGTCTTGTAGAAAACTTGGCATCAAATCATATAGGTTTTGTATATTAGCATCAATACTGTAAATTGCACTCAGAAGGCTATTGGTAACCAATTATAGGACCCACAGCACTAGTGTAATATGTTTCCATCATTGAACACCAATTAGAAATCACGCTGCTACCGGTATGCTCTGAAACAACTGTAGCTTCTCAGTGGTCTTTGAAGGACATTCTATGTAAAGTGAGTTTCAGTAGTCTATACAGAAGGTGATGAGAATGTGAGTCACTGATGTAAGATCCTCCTGCCCCAGTTAGGTTTGTAACTGGTACATCAGCTGATGATGGGCAAGGGCCTCTACCTACTGTTTTAACAGAAGCCATGGATCCAAAAGGACCATCAGGTCATGGGCTTGCTCCTTTGAGAGTAGTGTCACCTCGTCAAAAGACACAATTGGAGCAGACAGAGAAATCTGATGCGCAAGCCGTAACTATGTCTTGCTAGGGTTCAATTTAAGCCTGTTCTTTCCCATCCAGACCTTCATAACCTCCAGGTACTGGGGCAGGATTTCAGGGACATCACCACCTAGCCTGGGGGAGTGATATAAAGCTGGGTGTTATCAGTAAATTGATGATACCAAACTGCAAGCCACTGATGACCTTTCCCAGTGACTTTATCTAATTGGAAAGGAAAAAGGAGCAACACCCAACAAGAGAGTAATCACTGGGCTGACCTCTCCTCCCCCTGCCCATTAAACTATCATGATGTTTGCTCCCGAAAGGTGAAAATTATGATCCCACACATCTGGAATGTGCGATTGGGAAAGATGATTTTGAATGATTATACTATCCAAAAAAAAAAACCTTTGCAGACTTTTTACTTCAGAAAAACACCAGATAAAAGTAGCTGGATATTAATGACTATTAAATTATTTAGAGCATGGAAGCAAGTAATTTATCACTCGTGTAATGCCCTAGCAATATTTTCTTTTCTAGATGATAAGAAATGTATTCCATGCAAAAGGATCTTATGGAACTTGCTAGGTGAAGAAGCGGGTGAGACCATAGGTTTTGGATCAACCTTTTTCAACCCAATGCCCCCTTGAGATGCTGAGGTCTTTGATTCCCATAATTCTTAATCAGTGGGCTATCAGCATCATATCAGAGAAGGCTGCTTTAGACTTTATGGAAAAATTCAATGGAATCTTCATGTTTAGAGACCATCTATACTTCTAACTGCTACAGAGAAGGTGAGTTGTCTATATGCATCCCCAGCTAGCTGCTCTTGGCCATCTAATGCATCGCTACATTGCCTTTGGGTCTAATCCAACAGATTTGTGCTTCTGAAGACGAAAAAACAGGTGACCCCCATCCTTTCAAATACCATACATGCACAGCCTTCACTAAAACAACAGCCATTTCTAAGCGGAATCTCCGAGATTATTCTGATGGCAGGAGATGATGTTTGGGGAGGGGGGGGGGGAGAGCCACCCAGCAAGGCGAGACGGTCTGTGCTGCATCAACAGGCCTTAAGCTCCAAGCAGTCCAACCCGGGGAGGGAAATGTTATGACAAGCCAAAAGACTTGGGTGATGGCTCCGGCGTCTACAGAACAGGAAGGCTGAAACCCAAAGAAGTCTCTTGGCAAAGCAGCAGAAGGAAAGGCAGCAGGGGATGGGGGGTGGGGGGGGGAAGGTCTCCTAACCAGACCCAGTGCCAAGAATCAGGTAGACTATGCTCTCCAGGAATTCTTGCAACAAGCCAAATTGTAGGGAACCAGGCAATCATCCAGATAGATGGCTCTGAGCGCAACTAAACTGTGCGGCTTTTGCATCTTTACCTTATTACCAAAATAAAGAGTGGGAGATGGAAAAAAGGCAATGCAGAGGGTACATTTGAATACAAGGGAGAGTTCCAAGTAAAAAATATAGCTGGCTCCCTTGTAAAATCCAATTAAGGAGACATCGATCATTGAAATCCCATTAAATCTGAGGGTGAGGTGAGGAGTCGGGAGGAATTGAGGGGATCTGAATCACAGTCCTACCTGTACATCAATTTGACCCTACAAATGTGCTGCCTAAACCAGGGGTGGGTTCCACTTACCTTCCCTACCGGTTTGCATCGCGACGGAAGTGCGTGTTTTACGCGCACGCTGACATCACATCGGGGAAATTACCATCTGCGCATGCGCAGAAGCCTCTGCGCATGCGCAGAGGGTTTTTTTGCCAGCCGCAGCGACCAGAGAACCGGTTCAGGGGCATGGACAGCAGGCCATCGCTGCCGGTTCAGCGAGCGGGTGCAAATTTCCGCCACCGGTACGAGAAAACTGGTCTGAACCGGCAGCAACCCACCACTGGCCTAAACTCAAAATACGTCCATGTATATTGAACAGTTATTTATTATAAAGCAAGTCATACTATAAATTCTTCCCAAAGTCTGCATGCCATTTTAACTAACTACAGAATATTTGTTTCTATGCTTTTCTTGCTAACCGAGAAGTCATATTATTTGTTGTTTATTTTCTTATTTCATGGAGGAACAGGAAAAATGGTTCATGAGGACCCTAATACCTAAACCGAATATCAACATTCAGGAGCAGTAAAACACTCAACATCAGTTGCTGCATTCACTTGTGATTTTGTCCGATACATCTGGCTGGCCATTAATGAAAACCAGATGCTAGGCAAGATCAACTTGTGGTCCTATCCAGCCTTGGGGCTCTTCTTAGCATCTCTAAGTAGAAAGCAGAATTTTCTCTGCTACTCAAATCCCTGCTTTCCTGACTTTCTCACAGCGTTTCAAAGACATTATTCTAGCTATTTGGCAAGAAAATAATAGAGCTGGGATCCAGAGAAGGATGGTGCAATTTTTTTTTTTCAAAATTAAGAAAACCTCATGGGCAAACTGTGGTCCCCCCAGGTGATAGGTTATAGGGGATAGGGCTCTCAGAACTGGCTTCCTAGATAAATGCACATGGACCATATTATTCTCCTACTCAGCAAGTGTTTTTACTTTATTTACACCCAAGACAGTCTTTATACCCAAAATACATCTGAAAACACTTTCTGCCTTGTTAGTGGCAGGAAGTCATAGAACCATAAAGTTGGATGGGCCATTTAGACCTTTCAGTCCAACTCTAGTCTGTGCAGGAATCTAAATTGCAGATGACTGTCCAACATTTGAACAAATGAAGAAGAACTCATCACCTCTCTTGGTAACTTATTCCATTCTTGAACTGCTCTTACTATGAAGACGTTTTTCCTAATGTTCAGTCAGAATCTGCTTTCCTACAAGGCGCAAACTATTACTCCATGTTTTGCATTCTGGAATGATAGAAAACAGATCTTGACTTGCATCAGGGTGACAATTCTTTCAGATGTTTGACATGTTTTTATACTCCCATTTGGTCTTCTCAAGGCTAAAGAAATCCAGTTCCCTATCCTCCCAGGAGAAGACAAATTGCAGGCATGTGGAGAAGTTTGCCATTGACTGAAGTGGCTATCTGCTGAGGAATGTCCGCTCAACAGTGTCCTGAGCTGACATTTTTCTCTCACCTCTGCCCTTGTGCTCTCATAAGTTATTTCTGTTCTCTTCCCTTAGCTTTTTCTGACCATAAGCCAAGAGATCAGAATGTTTGGCTTGTCTTGAAAATGGCATTAAATTTTCACCCTAACCAGGGGTGGGCTTCAAAAATTTTAGCAAGGGGTTCTCTGCCCGGTTGCTGGGTGGGCGTGGCCATGGTGGGCGTGGCCTAGTCGGCCTCCTGCACTACGGCAGGGGGGTCGTTTTTGCCCTCCCCGGGCTCCGGAGGCTTTCCTTGAGCCTCCAGGAGGGCAAAAACGGCCTCTCCAGGCTCCAGAGACCCTCTGGAGGCCGGAAAAAGGCCCATTTCTGGCCTTCCCGAACTTCTGCTAGGCCCGTTTTTCACCCTCCCAAGCCTCCGTGGGCGCCCTGCACTTACCTGCATCCAAAATGGGTCGTGTGGAGACTCCTGAGAGGGGCGGGGTGGGCGGGGCCAGCCAGGAGTGGGATTTGGGGATTTTCTGAACTGCACAGAATCTTAGCTAGAGGTTCTCCCGAACCCCTGCGAACCCCCAGCAGCCCACCCCTGACCCTAACTCTAATGCTGGCGCCCAAGTCAGCTGGGTAGAATCTTTTCCAACCATTTGCTTCCAGAGTTCTGCTCCAAGAATGAGCCGGATGATTGCTGCAGTCTTGGCCTTTCAAGTAAAATAAGATCACAGATCATACTGTTGTAAGGAATATCCTTCTGGGTTCAGTTCCAAGTGGGGAAAAAGACACTGGATTCCTGGAAGTTGCTTGGAAAGAAGGTTTAATAGTGGACAGGAGCACATGGCATGGGCTCCTGAACAGAAAAGGTGGATCACATGCTTCCAGAGGTCGGGTGAAGAGAAAAAGGGCGAAAAGATGCGGAGTCTCTTGGTTTTATGACCTGTTGGGCCCCACCTCTTAGTTTCCTGTTCCTGTGTATGCACTCCTGTGTATGCACTCCGATTGGCTGTCAGACTCCCAGGCTTGGCTGTGGCTGACATAATCTTCCCAGGTCCCATGTGGTGTAATGAAAGGGCTTTGGGCAATACCTAATATGGCTCTGTCTGAAGGAGGTAGATCTTTGTTATGTAAAATAGACTGGTCCAGGCTATTAACAAAGGGGTGGGGGGATGAGTGAGCTGGGCCATTCCTTGATGGCCCATTGACAAAGGTGGGGGCTACTAAGAGTGAGTCTGTTTCCTTTCTAAAAGCATGTTTCTCAATTTATCTAGGGATATTATACATAATATTCTGCCTTTTTAATTTTTCCTAGGATATTTCATTTTTCCAGGAGAGGGGTGGGTGCTAACTTCCTACAATACCACTCCAAGGAGAAAATCAGGAGAGCACCATGTTCTCATTCTCTTCCTCTATCGCAGGTGAAGAGCAGAAGACTGAAGAGCTGTGGCAGAACAATTCACCAGCATTTTAGATGAGTGAATTCTTTGTGCTCATTGGAAAGATGGGTGACTCAGTGCAAAACCCATCTCAGTTGAATGGCAAGGCCATCATTAGCCATCAACACACTGTACTAGCAAGAACAATTATTATTGTTTATTGAATGTTTGTTGAAACAAGCAAAACATGGGCTTATGCATGCTCCTCCTTCCTTTGTTATATAGAAGTGAGAGTCAGGGATGGCAGGAGAAGCACAAAAATACATTGAATGCAGTGAAAATAGGATAATTAAGGAGAGACATAATATAACAAGAAGTGATAGGCTCAAGAATGAATGGATGCTGCATGAATGTAGGTTGAATACAAATAAGAGAGACCAGTATGAAATAAAAATATTGACATGATTTAATCATCTTGACAGAATGAATGTGAATTGAAATAGAGTGAATGGGAAGACTGAGAGGGTTGTAATTAGATGGAGTTGATAAAATCCTCAAACACAAAAAAAAATAAGAATTGTATAGGACTGTGATGGCGAACCTATGGCACGGGTGCCACAGGTGGCACCCGGAGCCATATCTGAGGGCACGTGAGGCTTTGCCCTATGTCAGCTCCAGCGCACATGTGCACACTGGCCAGCTGATTTTTGGCCTTCCGGAGGGTGGGGGGAGGCCGTTTTCACTCTCCCCAGGCTTCAGGAAAGCCTCCAGAGCCTGTGGATGGCGAAAAACCGACCCAACGGGCCAACCGGAAGTTCGGAAACGCTTCAGTGAGGCTCGCACGCATGTGTGTGTGTGGGGGGCAGCGCGGGGGGTGGTGGTTGTGCGTGCATGCACGGGGGGGAGGGCATTATGGGTGTGGGCACGTGCGCGTGATTGCACGCGCGGCCACCCTTTTGACACCCGAGCAAAAAAAGGTTCGCCATCACTGGTATAGGACAGCCAATATATGATGAGCATAAGAATGCTTTGCAAAGATCAAAAACTACAGTGAGATTTAGTGAATACTGTTTATGTAAACTAGATTTAAATTTCCCTCTATTTATTTCCTGCTCCTCCCCCATTTTGGGGCCCAAGTATGCAATTGTTTTCGTACACTGTTTATCCTGGAATGGAATAGGATGCTCCTTATGTATGTACATACTTACTTCTGTGTGTATTTATATAGTGTTTCTCACTATAATGAATTCCAAAGTGGTTTACAAATCATAAAATATTTCAAAATAGAGTAGAAATCAGGATAAAAATTTGTTGAAAGAGAAATGTTTGGCAAAGCCACCATCAAATGGCAAACTTATAAAAGGCATTGGGATGTGGCATTCTACAGAGAAGGCATTATTCTGCAGAAAACATAACACATCAACCTGGTATTCAGGTTGCCACCAAATGGCACATAGAACAAGACACTAGTAGAGAAGAGAGGTTACATTTATTTATGTATTTATTCTTTTTTACTCTTTTTATATTCTACAATATTGATTGATTGATTGGGTAGCACCAAACTGATATCAGCTCAAATCCAACAAGGATAAAAGAAGAGAGAGACAAAATCTGCAAATAGGCAGATTTTGGTAAATTTTGTTGCGTAATGTATCCTTGTGCTTAACTGGAAAGCGCTTTAAAAGTGATCACCAGCACTATGAATTTGTTCTGGAAGCTAATGGCAATGAATTAATTTCAAAATAGGTATTGCCCCATCACGATTTAGCCACTGCATTTTATATCAGCTGCAGCTTCTAAATCACCTGCAAGGACAGCCCTACATTGAGTGTTATTAATTGGAAAAGTTGTTTTGGAGCTAGAACAAAACTTGGACCATCCTTCATTTATTGCTAATGATAAATATGTATGGAAACAATACAGCTTTCACCAGACGGCCAAAAACAAATAGGGAATGGGCCAATTGGACATCCCCTTCTGTCTCCAGAAGTGTGTTTGTTCGAATGCAAAAGGGCCACTCCTGAGAAGGCCCTGTCACCCTGCTAAACTTCAGCAAATACTGGGATACAGAACAGGACATCTTAATGTCCCCTTGCCTCAATGGGAAGATGTCCATTGTGGTCCTAGGACAATGCTTATTGGGTTTTGTAAGGCAACATATGCTTTCTGCCCTCTTACCTGATCAACGAAGCAGCTCCAGAAAATGAACTCTAGGCCATATTCTGCATTCAGTACAGGACCTTGGCCTAGCTTTGGTAGCAGCCATACTAGCACTATCTGGGCCTGAGCCAGTAGCCAAGATGCCAGGCTTCCTGATCTCATCATGGTGTGTGTGTGTGTGTGTGTGTGTGTGTGTGTGTGTGTGTGTGTGTGTGTGTGTGTGTGTGTGTGTGTGTGTGTGTGTGTGTGTGTGTGTGTGTGTGTGTGTGCCGACTGAGCCAGGTGTGTGGCACAGCTCGTGCTGACACAAAGCCATCCCGCTTCCTAAGCAGCTTTGAGGGCAGGAGATGTCAGCTGCCTTTCATTAGCACATCTCAACCTTGCCAGGAGTAGCGCCAGGGGCCTCATTTGTTCCTCAAGCCAGTGGCTGCAGTTTAAAAAAAAACAAACCATGGGGCTTGTTTCCAGCAATGGACACTGGCCAAGGCCACCCCCAGCAGCTCCCTGCTACAACCTCTTTGGGCGTGAGGAGCAGCCATTTCCTCTGCACAATGAGGGGTCGCACTCAATAACCATAGAAATGGCAGCTGCTGCCTGCTTCTGTGGAAAGGCAAGGCAGCGTGCCAAGCTGGGCCTTTGCCCACAGAGCTGGGCCAGGCTGAGAAGAGAGTGAAGAGATGTGGGGGACTGGAAGGCTCAGAGACCCTGCAGCCTGTGGAAGAGCTAGGCTTGTCCCCAGCAGAGGGATTCTGGGTGCTGTGTGGAAGAAGCAAGCCATACCAAAGGCATGAAACTTGGGGCCAGGAGGGGTGGCCTTTGCTTTTGGGGCTCACGCAATACAATCTCTTACGCTAGTTACATTTCAGCAAAGCATTGGGGCCTACTCAGATTTTGGTGCCATACAAGAGTAGCTGCAGAGAGTGCGTTAAAAAAAACCCAAGATGGTGCCCACAAGCATATAATCAAAGCTTTGCCCTTTTTTTATGGCATGGCAAGGGGCAAGCTTATGGCACCATCTTGACTTTTTTGACCTACTCCGTGCAGATACCACTGGCATCATAGAACTGCTGCATCAATCTCTGCGTGGAAAGTCAAAAATGCTATCGTGGAGGTCAATTTGGAAAAGAGCAGGCAACAGGAGCGACCTTGTCCTTATGAGGCATTTCCAGAAAAGAACATTAAATAAAAAGAAATGTGCTGCAAAAGTGATGATGGCTACTTAAGATGGGATTATACAAATCCATGGAGAATGGTATAAAGGATGTCACTGCTCAGTTTTTGGCAGGAACAGCTAAACAGAGGCACTCTATTCAAAGTCTGTCTGCTACAGAATAATCTCAATTTTTCAGAGATAGAGATGCCATAGTGCTAACAGCTCTTGCTCTTCATCTTTGCTCCTGCTCTCCCAGATGGCCTGGAGATGTCGAGATGTGGTGCTGGCTTCAAAACAGGATTGGACCAATTCATGGAATCCTAAGGATGAATGGCTATTAGTTTCTAAAGGCCATCTGCTGGGAAACAAAGAAGCTTCCTTGTGAAATGGGTTGACCATTGTGAGAACAGACTGCTGAATTAGAGTACATGAGCTAGGGGGTCTGGTCCAGCAGGGCACTGCTGAAATTTTTAGGCAAGGCCTAGGATTTCTCCAGGTTAGTTATTTTTGTCTCCTTCTCTCTCCTTCTTGTGGATTTTTTTTCCTGTTCTGTTAGCAGTGTAAATACAGCATCACTTCAAAGGTTTCCAAATCCCTCTCTCTTTCTCATTCTCTTTGTTTTGGGTCACTTTTTTTTTCTTTCTCTTCTTTCAAAGAAAAATATATATTTAGAAAGTACAAATATTGGTTGGAAAAGTGTGCAGACTAATACAGAAGAAATTAAGAGAAAATAGAAACAATTTCACTGGAAAAGGTATCCCCTTTTTACCCGCATATCTCAGTTGGATTGATAAAGGTGGCTTCATGAATGTTTAATACTTGCAAAACCAATATTCTTTGTTATTTAAATGAAAGATTGGATTAGCTGAGAGATCTATATTTATAATGATCATTTAATAATTAAATTATACAATATTAAATGATCATTATTAAAGAATTTAAATTTGAGGATTTTTAAATGCTTTCTTTTAAAATAATACAAATACAAAAGTAATTCAAATAGGACAGCAAATTATGTATAGAATTGTACTCACTGTACAATTTTACAGCTCTAGCTGAAATGAAAATCAGACTTGTTTTCATTTATAAAGTTAATTTAGATATTGTTGTAGACTCCATAGTTTAAGTTCCCATTTCCTCTACTGTAGGAATCAAGTGTGATTTCCCATACAAAGCATAGTTACTGTGGGAAATATGGGGCTCAAAGAATATCCTGCTATCACTAAATTGCTGGGGTAATATATTTGCTATTTAAAGTTCAATTAAACTTTAAAATGCCATTTTAAATGCATTGCAACACTCCTGGCACGCAGTCCTGCCTATAGGAATAGTAGCAGTCCATGGTAGATAGGTGAGAAAGGAAGGACAGGAACAGAGGCAGCCAACTCTGCCAGAAGCTGAGAGAAACACAAGCCTTTTTCCTAATCTGCTGTTTGAGCCATTTTGTTATGGCTGATGCTGAGATAAGCCCCGGATTGACCATCGTTGAAAGCAAATGTTTGACTTGACCAGGAGTGTCCATAGAGCCTGGTTGAAAAAAATCAAGATGTCAGCTATGATAGTACAATTAAAGTTCCACCTACCGTATTTTTCGGACTATAAAATGCACTGGAGTATAAGATGCACCAAGATTTCGAAGAGGTAAACAGGAAAAAAAGTTTTTGCCCTCCCAGCCCCCAGGAGCACTCTGCAGGCCTCCCAAACCCTCTGCGTGCCCCGTTTTTGTGAAAACGGGGCACGCAGAGGCTTTGGGAGGCCTCCAGAGTGCTCCTGGGGGCTGGGGAAGGCAAAAACGCCCCCGTTTTCGTGAAAAACTGGCCCGTTTTACACCTCCCAAACCCCCCACGCGTCGCGTTTTTGCCTTCCCCAGCCCCCAGGAGCACTCTGCAGGCCTCACAAACCCTCTGTTTTGGCAAAAACGGGATGCGCGGGGCGGGGTTTCGGGAGGCCAAAAATGGATGTATTTGATGTATAAGACCCACCAACATTTCCACCCTCTTTTGGGGGGGGGGGAAGTGTGTCTCGTACTCCAAAAAATACGGTATTTTTTATGTGCCAGATGTTATGTGCCAAACCAAATTAGGGAAGCAAAGCATGCAAGCTAATCCAACTTTTTATTATAGGATTATAGTAACAAAATTTTGCCATTCTAAATGTGCTCCCCCCCCCACTTTTATATTGGTGAGAATTAGGGAGGGTCTTGCCTGAGACACTTACTCAGGTTACAGATCTGGACTGGACTAAAAAATGATCGAATTTTAATTACATGACCATGGGGATGCTGCGTTGGTTGTAAGTGGAAGGACCAGTTGCTTTTTCAGTATTGTTGTAATTTCGAACAGTCACTAAATAAAGGGTTGTAAGTCAATGATTACCTGTATTTGGTAATGGGATCCCATTCAGGTGACCCCAGCACAAGAAGCTGAGTCGTGTAGATGTCTGCTCCCTAAAGGAAGGACTCAGATTTGGTTTCACAGTGAGTAGCTAATCAGAAGGACTATCCTCTGTGGCAGGGGTGAAATTCAAAAAATTTTCCCTACCGGTTATTTATTTATTTATTTTGTCAAACATGTACAAGATAGCAGGTATAGGTATAAACATAAACATAATCAAGGTGAATACAGATAGATGAGGACAATAGGACAGTAGGACAGGGACGGTAGGCACGCTGGTGCGCTTATGCACGCCCCTTACAGACCTCTTAGGAATGGGGTGAGGTCGACAGTAGACAGTCTAAGGTTAAAGTTTTTTGGGTTTGGGGAAGAAACCACAGAGTCAGGTAGTGAATTCCAGGCATTGATCACTCTGTTGCTGAAGTCGTATTTTCTGCAGTCGAGTTTGGAGCGGTTTACATTAAGTTTGTATCTATTGTGTGCTCGTGTATTGTTGTGGTTGAAGCTGAAGTAGAGGTAGGAAGGTAGGACATTGTGGCAGATAATTTTATGAACTACATTTAGATCGGTTCTAAGGCGACGTAGTTCTAAGTTGTCTAAGCCCAAAATTTCAAGTCTTGTGAAATAAGGTATTCTGTTGCGAGTGGAGGAGTGGAGGAGTGTGGGCGTGGCTTGGTGGGCATGGCAGGGGAAGGATACTGCAAAATCTCCATTCCCACCCCGCTCCAGGGGCCAGCCAGAGGTGGTATTTGCCAGTTCTCCGAACTACTCAAAATTTCCGCTACCGGTTCTCCAGAACCTGTCAGAACCTGCTGAATTTCACCCCTGCTCTGTGGGTTTGAAAGGAATTCCCCATCCCCATCCCACTTCTCATCCATAGCAAGACTGGCATATTTGCAACATGTGGCTTGATCCAGTCTCTGAGTGATCTGAAACTCACTGCTTTATATCACACAATGTATTTGTGGAACAATGAAGCATATGATGTACAAATGAACCAGATTCTGATTTGGAAAACGAGGCATGATTCAGCCAGGCTTGTGATGTGATTTGATACATTTCCTTGAGTTCAAAACTGCTTCTAGATTTTGAATTTAAAATTGATGAGAGAAAATCTTGACGAAGGTTAAGAGAATAATAATACACGATGATACTTCCTCACAGCTTCTCTTATCAGTAAGTGAGCCTCTTCCTCTTCCATTTATGCTAAACCTCCTTGTGCAAAGAACTGTTCTCCTGAAGCAGATCTATGTCCAGATGTTTAATAAAATAGCCGGACATAAATTTTCTGGTCTATTTAATGTCAGAGGGTTTTCTTATTTACCTTTGAAAATATAAAATGGCAGTTTGGCTTGTCTTTATTTTGAGGTAAAATATGTCAAAATATGCGCTCTCATAGCAGCACGAGCCTCTTCTCTAAAACTAACCTTCCCTTGAAGCTCTGTCCTCTTCAGACAGGATACAGACAGTCTGAAATACCATTTGACAAACTATGGTTGGCTTTCTCGAGACGATCATAGTAATATGTCAGCAGAAACAAAACAGTAAAAGCATTATCAATAACACAGAGGAGTAATCAAATACTGAACACACAGGTATGAGGGATAGGTAAGGTGTCTATGCTCCAACACTGGAAGTTTTTAAGAAGAGATTGGATAACCAGAGATTGGATTGAAATTGTATAGGGTTTCCTGTCTGAGCAGGGGGTTGGACTAGAAGACCTCCAAGGTCCCTTCCAACTCTGTATTCTATTCTATTCTATTCTATTCTATTCTATTCTATTCTATTCTATTCTATACAATTTTAACGTTGATTTGTTTTCTTATGGCATAGTATGTTATGTAAATTTAGCATTTATGAGTCACTATACTGCATAAACCTAACAAATGGGTTAACTCAATAAACTCAACAAACAGATAGCATTTGCTATCTTCTTCTCCCAATGCTACACCATCCCTTATGCTGTGTTCATCTTGTGATGTGTCAACTTAATTTGCAAACAAAACCGTATTCTCAATTTGCAACCACAATTGGGACCGAAACATCCTGCTTAGAAGGATGATAGTTAAGTGAGTCACACCCAATTTTACAACCTTTTTTGCTGCAGTTGTTAAGCAAAAGAGCATGATTGTTAAATAAATCACCCAGTTATTAAGTGAATCATTATGATTGTTAAGTGAATCACCTGGTTGTTAAGCAAATCCAGCTTCCTGCATCGACTTTGCTTGTTGAAAGCCACCTGGGAAGGTTTCAGATGGTGATCATGTGACTGCAGGATGCTGCAACCTTTGTAAATACATGCAGGTTGCCAAGCACCTAAATTTTGGTCACATGAACACAGGGGGCTCTGTGACAATTGTAAGTGTGAGGACGTGTAAGTCATTTTTTTTTCAGAACCATTGTAATTTCAAACAGTCATTAAACTAATAGTTATAAGTCAAGGGTTGCATGCATTACTTTAATACCTTTAAGGAAACTTTTTCTACCAGAAACCTGCACATTTGAGGTTCTTGTTTTGTTTCTGCACACTCTAGTGTAGGGGTGTCAAACTGGCGGTCCGTGAGCCGGATGCGTCACGGGCAGGCCATGCCCACCACAGTTCTGCAAAGGGAAAAAACATCGTGATACGTCATGTGACTGCAACATGACGCGGTGAGTGACACCCATGCTCTAGTGCAGCGGTTCTCAACCTGTGGGTCGCGACCCCTTTGGGGGTCAAACGACCCTTTCACAGGGGTCGCCTAAGCGCGCGCTAGCCCGCCATCTTGGTGCCACGCCCCTTTTGTCACCTCATCGCGCGTCGCGGCATTAGGAAGGTTGAGAACCACTGCTCTAAAAGAACACAAATGACCAGCTGTCTGCAAGGAGTATAAATCCTTCCACTCCCCACCATCCAGTCAGAGCTGAAGAAGCTTCTTGGATAAGAAGCAAAATGTCTTCAAAGAAAAACAAGAAAGGCCAGTTGCCGCTTGAAAAAGCACCT
>QLTV01004426.1:4559627-4585528 GCA_003457575.1 Thermophis baileyi | reverse complement strand
CATAACAATAAAACAAACAATCAAACAAAAACCCGGCTCCTTAATCATCCCCAAGTTTCAGTTACCTTCATTCCATACTATACTCCAGCGGTTCTCAACCTGTGGGTCGCGACCCCTTTGGGGGTCAAACGACCCTTTCACAGGGGTCGCCTAAGCGCGCGCTAGCCCGCCATCTTGGTGCCACGCCCCTTTTGTCACCTCATCGCGCGTGGGGAGGGGGTGGGGCGGGGGTCGCGGCGGTGGGGCGGGGGTCGCGGCATTAGGAAGGTTGAGAACCACTGCTCTAGTGCATATAGCTGGAGAACTGATTCAGAATCAATCACTGAAGCTCTGGGATCTAGAGAGGTGAAAGAGATTGGATCTTATCCAGTCTTCAGTTCCCATGAATAAGCAAACACGAGAACCAGCCTGTGCCACAGCCTTTTAGGACAATATCCTGAGATTTCTTTTGGAGCAAAACATTTAAAGTTCACAGCAGATGGAGAGAGCCCCCTGCAGCTATGCAGGGGCCTGCCAGCTCCACATATCTGATGCCACCTTTTCCATTTTAAACTTCATGGGTCGGTATTGTTCCCTTGCATCAGCTCAATTTTTTTGTTTCATTTCTACTGAAGTTGGTAGATTTGGGTAAGCTATTGTTTTTTTAAAAAATTGTAGGAAACTCTCCCCTGTTTACTGCAGAACTGAATAAAAATGTGTGCCAGTTGTCAGTATAGGGAGGATCATGTTGTATCTGCCTGTCTTGAAACTTCTACAAATGAGAAATCTTGAGAGAGAGAGAGAGATAAAGAAAACAAGGTGGGAATTTTCATAGAGCAACACAACATGCTTGCAGTACGGAACTCAAGCCCACATTTTGATAAGCAAAATATTCCAAACCTTCTGCCTGGATAGGTACATTTATTTATTTTTATCTTAAAAAAAAAAAACAACAACCACCATTCAAATTTTGGCCTGTGGGTGAAGCAATTAAATTTGCAAACGGTCATGAAGTTCTTAGTCTAAAACAAATAAAATTCTGATCCAGCCCTACATCCTAGCAATTATGGGCCACAGATGTATTGGGGTGCGAACAGTACCTTGGATCCTACCCAAGCTATCTTTCCCAACCTCTTTAGCTGCCCCCCCCCTTGAGTACAGGATCAGCAGACTTGGCCCGCTTAGTATCAGGCACAGAGAATCAATCTATCATCAGCAAATATGGGACAGAGCTGGCCTGGGATTGTGTCTTTGGGCTGTTGCTGTGGAATTGATAGCCACTTGGCCTGCCAGAATGGGAACAAGTGTGGGGCGCTGGCCGGTGCTACCATGGACGCAATCTGTCTACAATGTTGTTTCTGTGACTGGAAGAGGTATTTATAGCCAGCCCCTTCTTTTTGTACAAAAGGAAATGGTTAGAATACTTACATACCTGCCCAAGGAGCCAAACAGGGCCAAGAACCAGACATATATAGATGGGATTTGGGCCAAGAATGCTCCAAGTCTATCCAAGGCTTGGGAATGGTGTTAGGGCAATGTGCCACTACCTCTGGATCCCAGCTGAGTGTGCAATCTCTTTTAGGCCTTAAGCACCTCATTACTGAATGCAATGCCCTGATCATCCACTCCTAGCAAATATGATTCTGTCTGTCCTTGTGTAGCCTGTATGTGATACTCCAAGAATAAAGCCCAGTCCAAGAACTTTTTTTTTTAAAGGAACATCTGTCTTATATTGTTCATGGTGCTGTCTGAGCTTGCTTGTTTTCTTGCAGATGTTTCATTACCCAAACTAGGTAACATCATCAGTGTCTCATTTCAACTCTGAGCTACAAATATTCTCCTTTATTGGTATTATATTGTTCAGTTGGGCAATTCTTTTCTGCTACAGGAGAGGCTGTGCCTTGTGGAATTTGAGAATCTCAAAGCGTTAGAAACATGTTGGTTAGGAAACAGCATCAGATAATATCAAGAGGTGGATTCTGCATGGCAAGTATATATTATTGAGCTGCTTACTGAAGCCTGGAAGAGTTCGCATTAAAAGGAAATCAGGCTGCAAAAGAACAAGGTGGCTGGACACCATCGAAGCTGACACCAGCCAGAGCATAGAACAATTCAAAGAAGTAATGCAAGATGAAGACCTGGCCCATAGAATCCCAAGAGTCGGAAATGACTGAATGGATAAGATCATTATCATCATTACTGAAGTCCTTGTCCAGGATATCTTCATACTGATGCTATCTAGTTGGAGCTATATTGGGAAATAGGGCTAAGTTTTCATATGTTTGTATAACATACCGTATTTTTCGGACTATAAGACACACAGGTGTATAAGACGCACCAAGATTTCGAAGAAGTAAGTAAGAAAAAAAGTTTTTGCCCTCCCCCAGCCCCCAGGAGCACTCTGCAGTCCTCCCAAACACTCTGTGCACCCGTTTTCACGCGGGGCGGGGATTTGGGAGGCCAAAAATGGCTGTATTCGGTGTATAAGATGCACCAACATTTCCACCCTAATGGCTGTATTCGGTGTATAACATGCACCAACATTTCCACCCTCTTTTGGGGGGGGGGGGAAGTGCGTCATACTCCAAAAAATACAGTATAAGGGTCAGAAACCCTTAGAGCTGTTTCCAGTATCTTCTCATACTGTAAGTCATTGATGCACCATGCATTGTGAGTTCAAGGAGGGAAGCCCAGAACCCCAAAGGTGCTTTTTTTCAAGAGGCAACTGGACTTTCTGGTTTTTCTTTGAAGACATTTCACTTCTCATCCAAGAAAGCTGAAGAAGCTTCTTGGATGAAAAACGAAACGTCTTCAAAGAAAAACCAGAAAGTCCAGTTGCCTCTTGAAAAAAAGCACCTTTGGGACAATCATGACCTGGATGACTGAGAATCTCCATAGACATGAAGTCCAGAGCATTAACTCATACAGAGGCCAATGGACAATCTTCAGTGATAATGCTATGTCATACCTTATCAGGGACATAATAGCAACATGGAGATTCTTCCCCTACCTACACTCATCAAATAAAACATGGAGTAGAAGAAGCAAGAGTTCAAAATGGTACAATTTATACTGAGCCACAGTGGACATCGTCCTCTATGAATGGGTGGTGGTTTTTTTGCTGTCATATCCAAATGTTTCAGGTGTTTTTCACACAGTATAAGATTGGAAAGCTAGATGGTCCAGCGCTTGGCCCAAATTGTAAAAGAAGGTAAAGCTATAGTTTATTTGACTGGATTGTATTTGCAAGTCTATTCAGATTAGGACATCAAAGAAGTTCAGCAGGACCACAGCTCTCTGCCAGGCAGCAACAGATAGAAAGCATTTGCCGTCTTCTTCTCCCGATGCCACACCATCCCTTATGCTGTGTTCATCTTGTGATGTGTCAACTTACGGCATCATAAGTTCATCACTGTGTGGGTAAATCTTTCCTGAGGGCTGTTGGACCTCGCTCAGTCAATTGAGAGAGGAAGAGCTACTCCAAAGAGCCAACTATTTTGAAGAAATAATGATTTTTATGGTGAATAATTAACATTGTGCTTGTTTTCTTGACACTTAGAGACTTTGGCTGAGATGTAGAGGGTTTGAATTATTTCCTGGTCCTGGATAGAACTCACCGTGCGGGAGGCTTTTTTCATGCAGAGTAGTCACCCAGTCCATGGGAGCAGAGCATAAGGACTTTCTGGCAAAGGGACAACAAAACGGCCCTGTAATGCACTGCCCTGAAGCTCCACTCAGCACCATGAGCCCCTGGAGAGGCCTGGATAGCTGCCCACTTTCCCAGCTCATAAATCTAGACATTTCTGCCCATGCCTTCAGCCAGCTCAGCTGTCACTAAGGCATTCACACTGGCCCTGCAAACCCATGGCTCTCGACCAGGTAGCAAGCAAATCGGCAGTAAATCAGCCCAAACTAGAGCAGTTCTGGCAGTTCATCAGATGAAAAGCCTTGCATTCTCAGGCAATCCAAACTCCATCGAGTACCAGACACTCCAGGGGTGCATTCCTACGTACAGCTTCCTCCCAACTCCTCTACCGTAGCAGACAGTGTCCTCTAAAGTCACATAGTGACATCGGTTGTGTCCTTCTTCATCCACTAGCAGGCTGCACAAGAGATTGGGATGAGGAGTTTTGGATGACTTCTGGGCTATTATGTGCAGTCCTGGTTTGAGTTGCAACCTGCAGCAGGCTTATCTGAGAGTAAGAACCATTAAATACAATGGAAGCAGGTATTCATATGCTTGTACTGCAGACTGTTCGCCAACAAATAAGTGAGAGAGAAAAACGTGCTGGTGGAGACACAAAATGTTCCCTGAAAATCTGCTTTCCTTCAATTTGTTTGTTACCCTGTTCATAGCAATTACCTTACCTAATTGTAGCCTGGGTGCCATTTCCTTCCATGCATTCTCCTTCCCCCAAATCCCAGCATTTAGGAACCCTGCAGCATACATGTTTATATATAAACTAGCTAAATACCCATGCTTCACTACAAAACTATGTGATGGGGCTTGATAAATTGACACTTAAAGCTTGAAAATTAATGAGTAGTTAAAAAAGTGACTGATTATTTCATTAGAGATGGTAAAGTAAGCTTCTGTTACAGATGAAGACATTATTGTAAGTGTAACAACAATGAAATAGATGGGCTTAAGCCCTTTAATCCCAGCAGCAACCGTGGCTGTTTTGTCTATGTAGCCAGGCTAATAAGTTGCATAGCATAGACTTTAAATTCGTCCCTCAGATGAATTGCTCAGGACCTCCCTGTAAACAACATTCCTGGTTTTGCTGGCTGGCTGGAGGATGACCAGGCTGTCAGGTGAACTGACTATGGAGCATGCCACATAGAACTGGCCATGGGAGAAACAGGCAGCTTCCCTTACTTGTGTTTTCCTAATCACATCTGTAAATCTTTTCCTGCGTTTTTTGCCTCTTTTCCCTTTAACTGGTGTTACAGCAGAAGGAACAGATTCGTCTGAACTGAGGAGGAAAATATCCTTCTTTTTTGGCATTTTTCACAAGACATATGGATGTTCATGTGGGGGTGGGGAGCTTACATTTTATGAGAAGTCTTAAGCAAGATAAGAGTCAGGTTGAGTGCTCCTCAAAGCTTTACCTTGTGCAATCCAAGACAGAGAGAACAATTCCCTTGAGCTAAGAAGCATAAAGCATAGTTGGGGAGATGTGGGGCTAAGTCCCAGTTCTGGTCAGCACCCAGACCTGCTCAACCCCCCCAAGTCCAGAGGTGGGTTCCTACAGGTTTGGACCGGTTCGGCCGAACCGGTAGCGACCCACTGGTGATGTCACGGTGACGTCACGGATCCGGTTCAGTCGGTGCCGGTCCATGGGCGCCACCATCTTTTTTTGGGAATTTTTTGTGAATTTTTTACTGTTCTGCTGCTTGAAAAAGGGCCCTCCTGCCCGCCCCTGGGTTTATACTGACCTTTATTCCTTCACCCGAAGCACAGCTGATCAGCTCCTCAGCTATGTTTCAGGCTGATTGCAGCTACTGAGCATGTGCGGAAGCAAAATTGCACGAGGGAACGCGCGCAAAACGTCGCAATGCGAACCGGTGGGGAAGGTAAGTGGAACCCACCCCTGTGATTAATGTGTGAGTGGTTTTCACTTTTATATATATATATGAAGTCACTGCTTCCTGATCTTCATGTAGTGGTGAATCCTGATCAAATAAGAATGCCTTACTTTTTTTCTAAGCACACAAGAAAAAAAAGGGAATTGATGACTAATCACTGAGTTTAAACTAAGGTGCCATTTGTCGCAAGTAACCGTTTTCAGTCCATGAAAAGACAGCTGGTTCTGTCAAGTTAGTTAACTAGAGAGTGGCTAGATTACATCTGGGAATTGAATGGCATCCTTGCACTTGGAGGAGAAATGGTAGTGTCAGACAGATTGATTTAACGAGGGAGGGGCAGGGAAGGGGCAGGTGGTAACATCTTAATGATGATGGGCAGAGGGAGAAGGCATACCCAGTGCCTTGTATCAATTCCATCTTGTTGAGGAGAAAAAAAATTAGAGGCGAAATGAATCATGTTTCCATGCTCTCAATTCTCAAGAATAAGACCGGAGGCCAGGAAAGAATCTAAGTCTGTGTCTACATGGTGAAGAACAAAGAAAGAAAAAAAAAACACATGTGCAATACAGGTATCACGTGAGAACTGCATATCAGTGTACAGTGTCGTTTCAGAATAAGAAACTGACAAGTAAATATGAACGTAGTGACACATCTTTCAGCCTCCAGTTCGAAATCCTGGTCATCAGATCCTCAGTGGCTTTGTTTTCAGGTTGTTGCTGCTTAGGCCCAGGTCAGCCTGGAGTTCCTTAGCATGATAACAGAACCAGCCTGGAATGTATTGCTAAGATCTGGATGAGCACTGAATAGGTGGGGTACCTATTGGTCCGACTAAGTAAACCAGACCAGGAAATCAAGTCCACTTGAAACCTAATACTACTTTTATTGAGATTGTCTATACGAGAATCTTGCATTATCCGATTGTTCTGTATCTTCCCCTTATGCTTAAGTAAAAGAGGAATGTCTGCTCAAGCCACTTTGGAATGTTATCTTGTAGTTCTGGACTTTAAAAATGTTTCAGCGCCTTTTAGCAATAGCAATACCACTTAGACTTATATACCGCTTTACAGTGCTTTACAGCCCTCTCTAAGCGGTTCACAGAGTCAGCATATTGCCCCCAACAATCTGGGTCCTCATTTTACCCACCTCGGAAGGATGGAAGGCTGAGTCAACCTTGAGCCGGTGAGATTTGAACTGTCGAACTGCAGCTAGCAGTCAGCTGAAGTAGCCTGCAGTACTGCATTCTAACCACTGCGCCACCTCTTTTCCTTAGGTTGTGATTCCTGCCTATTTCCATCAAGGTCAACTTCCTTACTTTCTACAGAAATGTGCTCGCCAATGTTTGAATGTGGCATCAGCAAGGACTAGGATACGGCTTGGGTGTAGCTATTGGCATCATGGAGACAATTGTGACTTTCAAAGATGCCGCTCTGCAAAGAACATGAAACTCTCTTTGTGAAGTAGGGAAGAAATTGGAATGCTGTGCAGAAGGGAAATTAGCACAGCAGCTTCTCCGCCTGAACTGCTGAATGCCATGGCTTGGTTGACAGAGTGACATTCCTCAGACTTATTGTACTGGGAGACTTCAAACCGTCTTCCTTAGGCACAGAATTGAACTCTGAAGCAGTTTAGGAATCCATATCCACCATGGTGATCATGGACCCGACGTAAGTCGTCAAGGGACTGACAACAGCGGAGGTTACACATTAGGTGTGAGTTTTTGTCTCAGAGCAGTGGCAATATGATCTGGAGTTGCGGATTGTTACTCTCTGTCTGGCAGGGCAGATTGCTCTTTGCTTTGAGATTCTTTATACCTGCTCCCGACCAGAAGAAGAAAGGACCATTTCAGAGACTCCAACCCAGGTTCTGATGGAGCCCACTGGATTTCATAAGATGCTTGGGAAATTTCTGGAGGACCTGATATACACAGTAGATTCTGATAATGTGGACATAATGTTTGGAGATCTGAGTTGGAGGTGTGAGTGCTGACATCTGTTATTCAGATCCATATCCCTCGGTTAACACTTTCTGGGATGGGACATGTGATTAGGTCTAAATAGTGGTGAATATACTGTATCCTTGAGAGAGGGGCTGTTTTGCCTGAGCTTAATGAGGCAGTGGCCTGCCTCCTTTACAAGAAGCTATCACTAGACCCAATGGCGTTGGACAATTTCTCACCACCTCCAGTCTTCCCTTCTAGGGAAATTTGTTGAGAAAGTATCAGGCTACAGTTTCAGAGAACCCTGCAGGGAAAGGATTATTTGGATCCCTTCCAGTCAGATTTCAAGCTTGGGCACGCAATACTGAGATAATATGGGCCATGCTTGTTGATGACCTATGTGGGACCAGAATAGGAGAAATGCATTTATCTTGGCAGTCTTCAGAAGCATTGGTATCCTTCTGGACCAACTCAGGGGGTTAGAAGTGGGAGGCCCAGTTCACACTGACTTTCCTCCTTCTGCCAGAGCCAATTCCAGTCGTGTTGATGCTTCAGGGCTCAATTCTCTCCTCAGTCCTGTTCAAATTCTACATGAGGCCATTGGGTGAAGTCATCCATCAGCATGTGTTTAATATTATCAGTGTGCTGATGATACCTAGTTATATATTTCAACCTTTGACTGGCTAGCCAAGCAATTCTATTGAGGTTGTTTCCATATTTATAGTATGTGGCGTTCTAAACAGAAAAGAAAAGGTTCAGGCTCAACCTTAGCAAGATTAACTATAGATTTTAAGGCTCCCTGGACCTGAAGATTTTCCAATTTTTGGTTCTGGAGAGGGTCACATTGTCCCAAACATACCTGGTGTGCAATTTGGGGGTCCTCCTAAATTCCACCTGAAGAGCAAAGTGGCAACTGTAGTTCAGAAATCTTATGTGCCAATTGTACCAATTTCTGGATTGGCGGTCCCTAATCATAGTCATTCATGCCTTGGTCACGTCTCATCTGGATTACTGCATGGGATTGCCCTTGAAGGCCACTTAGAAGCTATAGCTGGTCCAGAATGCAATGGCACAAGTAATTGTGAATACACCGCTATACCCCATGGAACAGTGATGTTTTGTGAGCTGCGTTGATTGCTAGTGGGTTCTGAGTGCAATCCACGGTTCTGAGAGCCCCTAACTCTGATTACTTCTGCCCAGTTACTTCTGGGCTGCTGGGGGTTCGCAGGGGTTCTTCTGCCCAGCATTACTTCTGGGCTGCTGGGGGTTCGCAGGGGTTCGGGAGAACCTCTAGCTAAGATTCTGTGCAGTTCGGAGAACCCCCAAATCCCACTTCTGGCTGGCCCCGCCCACCCCACCCCATCCCTCCCAGGAGTCCCCATGTGGCCCATTTTGGATGCAGGTAAGTGCAGGGCGTATGCGGAGGCTTGGGTAGGGCGAAAAACAGGCCTACCAGAAGTTTGGGAGGGCCTCCAGAGCCTGGGGAGGCCGTTTTCGCCCTCCCAGAGGCTCAAGGAAAGCCTCCGGAGGGAAGGCAAAAAGCCCCCCCCCCGGGCATGGTGCAGGAGGCTGACTAGGCCATGCCCACCATGGCCACGCCCACCCAGCAACAGGGCAGAGAACCCATTGCTAAAAATTTTGAAGCCCACCCCTGCTTCTGCCTATACAATAAGATCTAAGAGAGTTCCCATGATCATGGCCCCACCATTCAAGCAATGTTATGCCTTATGGAATAGCGCTCCTCCCAAGAGTCAGATGTCCCCAACTCTTTCCACCACGTAGTGAGTCAGGAGGTTTCAAGATTATTTCTAGTTTTTCGGAAAGACTTTGTCACAGTATGTTTGAGTGTGTGTGTACGAGGGGAGGGGTTTATATTTACTTGATTTTAATTGTGTACAGCACGCTGATCACACGTGGAGAGGGAGTATATAAACTGAATTAATAAATAACAATTAATAAATGCACATGACATCATACAGAAGAAATCTGTCATATAGCATGCATGCCTCTCCTGAATTCACATTTCCTATATAAATCATAAAAGGTCTTCCTGGGTCATCTGATATCTCACTGCTTACATTGGAGTCTCATGTACAATAGTGAGGTAAGTAGCTAGAACAGCAGAGGTGAGCAGCAGCAGCAGCAGCCGGAGTGCTAACACAACTGGAAATCACCACTGCATATTTTGGGGAAATAAATCTATATCAAGCTGATGTTCCATCCTTTTCATGTACTGTAGGTGAGGGAGTCAGGGTAGATGGAGTTGAGAAGATGGGATCTGCAAGAGGGGCAGACATTTAGCCCCTTACACCTGGACTCAGGTATACACAGACTTGAATAAGGTGTTCCTAATGCAATAATGGGGTGAATTAGAGAATCTTGGAAACTGATGAGCAGGAGGTCTGCAAGGTGTCATCAAAGCTCTGCCCATTTTTCTATGCACATTGCACATAAAAGCTTTGAATTTTGAAAGAAGTGTCACTCATAAAAGCAAGCTTTGGCCACACTTTCGTGACTAATCTTGACTTTTCTGCTCATACCCTGCAAACACCTCTGGTCCTAGGACAGGTGCCTAGGACAAATCCTGGGGGCATATTGTCTGCACCATTAAATGCAAAGAGCGATGGCATTGAATTGCCTTGCAGCATCCCCAAAGCAAGCAGCATTCCCACCCCACTTAGGATTTTCTCTTTTTACCACACAAACTCCAAATCTCAACCAACAAATGCTCTGTCTTACACATTGGCAAAAAAAATCAGAACACAAAATACAAGCTGGACGGATACGACCTCGTAGATGACCCTCACTCTGTCAAGGACCTTGGAGTAGTCATCTCAAATGATCTAAGTGCCAGAGCTCACTGTAACAGCATTGCAAAAAAGGCATTAAGAGTTGTTAACCTAATCTTACGTAGCTTCTTCTCCTGTAATATTACACTACTAACCAGAGCATACAAAACATTCACCAGACCACTCCTTGAATACTGCTCATCTCTAGTACAGCGGCGGGAGAATTAAACTGCTGTCAGTGGCTGGCTAGCCCTTAAAAGCGGCTTTCCCTGCTGCCTGCCGGCAGTTTGTATTACATTCAGCTAAGGAGGAATAAAGGTGCTGAACTGTTCCTACGTCTCACCTCTTCTTTCCCGTGCGAATCTAACACTGGTGATGAAGGTGGTGGAAGAAGGACAACAGGACAAAGGCACCTCGTGGCATCCGTGGCCATCTTAGAAGCAAGCACCGACCTCCTCCGGCCAAACTTCAGGATGACCACCCAAACATCTCCCGCTCTAGCGATCTTCGATCTGAAGACCGAAGAATGGACAACCTATATGAGCCGTTTTCGCATGTTCCTGGAAGCCAATAACTTCCAGGATCTGCTGGACAACAGGAAGAGGGCTCTCTTCCTCACATACTGCGGGCCAAAGATTTACAAAATGGCTCAAACCCTTGTGGCACCCACGGACATTGAATCCATTTCCTGGACAACGCTTCAGACGACCCTGAAGGATCACTACGTGCCTGCAGCAATCCCAATAGTCAGCAGGAATAAGTTTTACCATCGCCACCAGCGCGATGGTGAATCCATAAATGACTTTGTTGCCAAACTCCGGGAGATCGCAACAAAGTGCGAATTTATAAACCCGGAGGAGATGATGAAAGACAGAATCATCCTAGGCATGAGAGACCTTAATCTGCAGAAAAAGTTGCTGATCAGACGGGGGGCAACATTCAAGGATGTCGTAGAGGAAGCCAGGGCTGCCGAATCCTCGGACAACTGAGCTGCAGACATCCGGAAGACCAGCACAGTCCATCACACCCACAGGGAGCCCGACTGGATGACCGAAGTCCCCGAATTCAACGGAGAGTCAGAGGATGACGAAGGGGTGCACTGGGTTCAGATGGAGAGAAGGGTAAGCCCCAGAGACTGTGAGAACAGGCAAATCGGGTTGCCTAGGGGGCCATGCCAGGGCAGTGTGCAAATTCAAAGACGCCATTTGCCGCCGCTGCCAGAAAAGAGGGCACATTGCGGAAGCATGCAGAGCCACCCAACCTACCCCATACCAGACAGCCCAGTACCAACCCAGACAGCCCATGGGACCAGGAAGACAAAGGCAGAACCATCCAGGGGGCCAAAGGGGTAGGCGCAGAGACGACTACCAATACCAGGACAGCCGGGGGATCAATAACACCACTGTAGGTCACTCCGATGCCGGTCAAGGAGAGTAATTCCACATCACTGTGGCCATTGAGGGGATTCCCCGCGACATGGAGCTAGACACAGGTTCCATTTTCACGATTATGTCATGGGGAACCCTAAAGCAATTTCTCCCAGCAATCACAAAGCATCAACTCAAACCGCAACGCATCAGACTAAATGACTTCCAAAGGAATCCCATTCGAGTGCTGGGTTGAGCAGAGATACCCATCACCTTCAAGGATTTCAGAGGGAAGCTACCTTTAACAGTCATCGAAGGACACAGACCGACCCTGCTGGGAGTGGAATGGCTCAAGCCTCTCGGCATCGGCATCACCCGGCTGCATCAGATCAGGGGGGGCAAACTGGACAATAGCAATAGCAATAGCACTTAGACTTATATACCGCTTTACAGTGCTTTACAGCACTCTCTAAGCGGTTCACAGAGTCAGCATATTGCCCCCAACAATCTGGGTCCTCATTTTACCCACCTCGGAAGGATGGAAGGCTGAGTCAACCTTGAGCCGGTGAGATTTGAACCGCTGAACTGCTGAACAGTCAGCTGAAGTAGCCTGCAGTACTGCACTCTAACCACTGCGCCACCTCGGCTCTTAAGCTGCTAGCGGACTTCCAAGGTGTGTTTGATGGGAATCTAGGTAAATATAAGGGCAAGCCGATTTCGTTTAACCTAGACCCCAGTGTCACCCCCGTTAGATTAAAGCCCCGGAGAGTTCCCTTTCCACTTCGGCCAAAAGTGGACGAACAGCTGGACAAATTAATAGCCCAAGGGATATTAGAGCCAGTTGATCACGCCAAATGGGAGACCCCCATCATCACCCCAATGAAGCCGGACGGCTCGAGTCGCATGTGCGCAGACTATAAGGGGAGCATCAATAAAGCCTTGCAGCCCAACGCTTACCCTGTGCCCGTTGTGCAACACTTATTACACTCCCTAGGAAAAGGCAAAATTTTTTGCTAAATTAGATCTGGCACAGGCATACCAACAGTTGCCAGTGGACGCAGCCACCGCAGAAGCCCAGACGACAGTCACCTACAGGGGGGCTTTTAAATGCACCCGCCTGCAATTTGGGGTAAGCATGGCCCCGGGACTGTTCCAGAGCATGATGGAACGCCTGCTACATAGCATCCCCGGAGTGGTCCCCTATTTTGACGATGTCCTCATCTCAGCTGAATCAGAGGACAAGGCTGCGAGAGGTGCTAGAGCGTTTCCAGCAAAGGGATCTCAAAGTCAAATGGGACAAATGTAAAATTGGGGTCACCAAGGTAGAATTCCTGGGGTTCCTTATTGACGGGTCCAGAATTCGGCCCACAAACGCTAAAATTAAAGCAATTAAGGAAGCACCAACCCCCACAAACAAGGCAGAGTTACAAGCATTTCTGGGCTTACTCAACTTTTATGCCATTTTTTTGAAACAGAAGGCGACCGTTGCAGAGCCTCTTCATAGACTCCTGGGGAAGACAGCCACGTGGACATGGGGACAAAGAGAGGCCAAAGCTTTTGAAGTCGTTAAAGACTTGCTCTCATCCAACAGCGTCCTCATGCAATACAGTGAGACCCTCCCCCTTCTGCTAATGTGCGACACGTCACCTTTTGGAGTGGGGGCTGTCCTCAGCCACTGCCTCCCCAACGGAGTATATTATTCCAAGACACTTTCACCAGCTGAGCGAAATTACAGCCAGCTGGACAAGGAAGCGCTTGCTGCAGTGGCCGGCATCAAGCATTTCCATGAATACCTCTACGGCCGCAAATTCGAACTTGTGAAGGACCATAAACCTCTACTGGGACTCCTGGCAGGCAACCAAGAAACACCATAGTACATGTCGCCCAGACTGACCTGCTGGTCCATTTTTCTGTCCGGCTACAGCTACATGCTGACCCATCAACCAGGGAAAAGCATCGGACATGCAGACGCCCTCAGCCGCTACCCAACACCCGATCTCGTAGAGGACCCCGCACCTGTGGCCGAGATACTACTGGTTGACATTGAACGAACCAGCCCTGTCACATCTCGAGAGCACACGGCGAAAGACAAGGTTTTGTCCAAAGTCATGAACTGGGTGTTAAGGGGGTGGCCACAGGAAGAGGAAAGGGAAGAATTTAAGACATTTAAAAGCAAACAAATTGAATTGTCCGTTTTGAAGGGGTGTTTACTATGGGGGGAGAGAGTGGTTGTACCCAAGAGTTTACAGAAGAGGGTGATGGGAACCCTGCATATAGGGCACCCGGGGATAGTGCGCATGAAAGCACTAGCAAGGAGTTATCTGTGGTGGCCGAAGTTGGACCAGGACATTACCGAGTGGGTGGCGACCTGCCTGCCATGCCAAGAAACCCAGCTGGCTCCACCACGGTCCAACCCACTGGAATGGGAGATACCCAAGGCTCCGTGGTCAAGAATCCACATTGACTTTGTGGGACCAATGGCGGGGCAAACATTTTTTATTGTTGTGGATGCTTATTCTAAGTGGCTAGAGGTGGTGACCATGCACACCTCAACCACAGAAGCCACTATACGAGCCCTAAGGAGGATTTTCGCAACCCACAGTCTGCCAGATGTCCTAGTGTCGGACAACGGTCCCCAACTGACAGCCAAGCACATGGAGTCATTCTTGGCCGACCTGGGAATAAGGCATGCGCTAGTTTCACCATTCAATCTGGCTAGCAACGGCCGGGCAGAGAGAATGGTGAGAATGACAAAAAAACTCTGACCAGAATGGGCCCAGGGGGCTGGCAAGAACGGATCAACCAATTCCTGCTGGCCCAACATATCACTCCATGTGCAGCCACTAACCGGAGCCCGGCCAAAATGTTGATGGGATGAAAGTTGAGGTCCCAACTGGACAGGCTGAACCCCAATTATCATCCAGAGACACCCCTGGATTCAAGCAAGCTCACCCGGACACTCGCAGTAGACGAGCTAGTATTCGTGCAAAACTATGCAGGAGTTCCCAAGTGGGTGAAGGCCACAGTCATAGCTGTCACCGGGCCGAAATCCTATCAAGTTAAGCTGGACAATGGCCGAGTGTAGCAAAGACACATCGACCAGCTAGGTTGGGAGACTCCTGGCTTCGACAACTGGAGGCCAGCCAACAGCACGACAATCCAGCGCAACGCGAGTCTCTGCCCCGAAGACCATACAGAGCAAACAACCAGGACGACCATGTCGGGAGCCGGGCCCTAGCTACAAGGAACCAGGAAGACCTATTCTCAAACCCAGAGGAGGAGCGCGGACACCTACCTGTGAACGCCGGAGGCCAGCAAAGTCAACCGGGACCGGAGGACGGAGACGCAGAGACTTCAGCCACCACGCCTGGAGGCCAGTTCCAGATTATTCCACAAGCAGGTACCGGAGCAGCAACAGGCATGTCTGCACCAGTCGAAGACTCCCAAGGAACTGAATCGCCCAGGCCCAGTGTTGTGGCCCGCCAGCATCCCATGCAGGTGATCATGGATCCCGAGGACGATGAGGCGGTTGTGGCACGGTACCATCGGCCCGTGCACCTAGCGCCCGAGTCAGAGAGCGAGGAGGACGATGAGGCAGTTGTGGCGAGGTACCATTGGTCCATGCACCTGGCACCCGAGTCAGAGAGCGAGGAGGCTGAGAGTCAACCAGGGCCTTCTGTACCTCCTGAGGAGCCCATCAGGGCCGAAGAAGAAGAGGAGGAGCCTCTTCTTCTCAATGCTCGGGCACGCAGGGCTGCTAGAAGACAAGAATGGCTACTCAGGAGGAGGTCTCCTCGAGAGTAGAGCTGCAGGCTAAGTGGCCACACCCTTAGACTATTTAAGCCCTGACCACGCTGAGCCTCGTTGCAGGAAACAACGTTTAATATTACTCTTGATCTTTGTGACTCGAGTCTGTTTGTTTACTTGTTCCAGTACGGGTCTTGTTTCCTGCATTCCTAGCTCTGGGAGTATTGCCAAATACAGTCAGACCTGCTCATATTATCTCTTGGACTCCGGCCAGCTGTTAAGATTAGACATTTACCAGCGGAGGTGAAAAAAACTATTCTGCCTTTATTTTGTTTTCAAACTATTATGTTGCTCCTAAGAAGTTATTAGGAGACATTTATTAGTAAAAGAACAGTGTTTTGCAGTTTGTGTGTGCGTATTATTGGTGGCTCGTCACTGGGGCAGAACACCCAGTAGGACTATACGGCGTCCTGCGTACTTACGTGATTATGTGACTTACATTAACTCCTGATTGAACATTCCATGAACTAAGAGGGGAGGGGTGTTACGTACTGCCGTACGGAGTAAATTTGCATAACCGCCGCTGATTGGCTAATACAGCGGCGGGAGAATTAAACTGCTGTCAGTGGCCAGCTAGACTACAGGGAAGCCCTTAAAAGCGGCTTCCCTGCAGCCTGCCACCAGTTCGTATTGCATTCAGCTAAGGAGAAATAAAGGTGCTGAACTGTTCCTACGTCTCACCTCTTCTTTCCTGCGTGAATCTAACACTTTTGCTAGACCAATTCTTGAATACAGCTCATCTGTCTGGAACCTGCACTGCATATCAGACATTAATACAATCGAACGAGTCCAGAGATATTTCAAACAGCACTGCATATCGGATATTAATACAATTGAGAGAGTCCAAAAATATTTCACGAGAAGAGTCCTCCACTACTCCACTTGCAACAGAATACCTTATTCCACAAGACTTGACATTTTGGGCTTAGAAAACTTAGAACTACGTAGCCTTAGAACCGATCTAAATGTAGTTAATAAAATTATCTGCCACGATGTCCTACCTGTCAATGACTACTTCAGCTTCAACCACAATACACGAGCACATAATAGATACAAACTCATGGTAAACCGCTCCAAACTTGATTGCAGAAAATACGACTTCAGTAACAGAGTTATCAATGCCTGGGAAGACTACCTGACACTGAGGTTTCTTCCCCAAACCCCCAAAACTTTAACCTTAGACTGTCTACTGTCGACCTCACCCCATTCCTAAGAGGTCTTTAAGGGGTGTGCATAAGCGCACCAGCGTGCCTACCGTCCCTGTCCTAATATTCCCTTTTATTCGTATCCATTTCATGTATTCATAATCATGTTTATACTCATATCTGTTATCTAATACATGCTTGACGAAATAAAAAAATAAAAAAATAAAACAAACACAACTCATAGCACGATGTAGCAGCAGCAACACTTCTTCCACTGCTAACTGTGGGATTGGGGGGGGGGACAATGACTCCCATTTGCCCAAACTTTGGCAAGGAGAGGGTCTTTCTGCGGGATCTTCGTTCAGCGGTAAGAGCCTCTCCTTGCCAAAGTTTGGGCAAATGGGAGTCGCCTCTCCTGCGTCCCACAGTTAGCAGTAGAGATTTCCAGCCTTCGTTTATTCATAAGTTCATTCAGGTATTTATGTGAATGTTTTGAATTTCTTTTTTCTGGACTTTTTGCAGCTTGGACTGAGATGCCACATACAAAATAAGCGATTGATGAACTTGTGTCCGTCTCGTGTCTGTTTACCTTTAACATTTTTCATGTTACTTTCCCAGCCTCCCCATGGGCAAGGTGGAGGGAAATGTCTGAGAGTAAGCCCCCTTCCCTGGAGTTCAACTTCTTTGCTCTTGTCCAGCTCCAGACTGATTTGGTAGGGTCCTGATTTACTTTTCCTGGTAAATCAGGACCCTAAGCAAAATTCTTCTCCCCAAACCAAGTTTCTTCTCTAAGGTATCTGATAAGACTCTAGATCAGTGTTTCCCAGCCTTGGCAACTTGAAGATGTCTGGACTTCAACTCCCAGAATTCCCCAGCCAGCAAATGCTGGCTGAGGAATTCTGGGAGTTGAAGTCCAGACATCTTCAAGTTGCCAAGGTTGGGAAACACTGCTCTAGATCATACTACAGAATGCTGCTGAGAGTTATTTCTGGGGCTGGAAGAACATGAGATCATTCCAATCGTATGGAATTTTTATGGTAGTTTTGCCCTATACAAGTCTCCTTGGAGCTATAAAGATTTGAGCCAATAGATGCCTTTTGGATAAAACAAAAAGTCCTTAGAGATTCTGTTAGTAACCCAGAGTTCCCGTCTGGAGACTTTTCACCAAATCATTATTGATGTTTGCAAGATAGAGGCTCCCTCAGCTGAAGACAGGCTAAGGGCAAAAAGGATGGGAAGCAGTTTTAGAGGTGTGTTGTTTCTTATGGTTTGCTCAGGCAAACATACGTCTTTTCTCTCATGTTTCCTATCAATCCAATGGATTTCAGACATGATACAACCAAGTGTTATCAGAATGGAAATGGGACAAATAGTTGCAACCAAAGCTTCCAATCTTTCCTTCAGATCTCTCAGCATCAGATCTGTAGACCTTCTCTCCGCTTAAACAGGCTTCAGCAGCTCCCCAAAAATGTCCCTATTTTCTGGAGTGTTTGCTCTTCTTTTATTAGCAATATGAGTTGGGACAAGAAACACCATCCCTCTTTGATGGTTTCCACGATGAGATTTGTCTACTTGAGCCTCAAATGGTACCTGCACACAACAATTGTATCGTTTTAATCCAAGGTTAGGATTTAACATGTATGAACTCAGCCACTGAGCCACAAACTAAATAAATATATTGGGCTAGTGTGTCAAGGCTATTCTATTCAGAATGGCATTTTGTTATTCAAGGGTTTTTGAAAACAGAAAACTGAGTCAATTGACTTAATAATATTTAAGTCTAGATCTCACAATTGGTCTTTTAATTTGGCATTGTCAGTGTATTCCACCAGGACAGGAAGACCTAGGCTGCAATCTCTCATTTAGCCATGGAGTTCAGTGGGGGATTAGGATTTCTTACTAATTTCTTACTAACTTACTATGTTCACACAACATGCTTAACTAGGTCAGTTAAAGATCTAACAGCTGCATTTGTGAAGTGCATTGTGTTTGATTAGTACTAACCATGGTTTAGGTTTTTAGTGTCTTGTGTACTTTCCACCCACTTCATTACATCAAGTACCAGTGTATTTTCTGAACCCCGAAAATGGGTTAATTCAATAAACAAGAGTGTTCTGTGAACATTGTCACTATTTTTTTAGGTTTATTCACCTGACAAGCTTGTTCTGGGGATAAAATGGGAAGGATATAAATGTAAATTTGAATTTTTAGAGCTAAGATGGGCTGTGATTACTTTAATGTAAAGTTCCACTTGATTGATCGGTTGCATTTTTATATCCTTTTTTTTTCTGGCAGCTCAAACAGGCCCTCTCTATTTTCTCCTCAGACAGCATCTGTGAGGTAGATTGGGGTGAGAAAGAGTGACTGATCCTTGAGCTCCATAGCAGACTGGGGACTTACATTTGGTTCTCCATCCACAGCCAACACCTTAACCGTATAAAATTCTGCTTGGCATCTCTACAGACTTTGCCAAAGATTGATTCAGGAAAGCCTATGACTTCCTTCTTCACAGCCTGTTTGGGAAAGAGATGAAGCAGATCCGGGGTGGGTTCCAACTTACCTCGCTGCCAGTTTGCTCCCTCCTGTGCCACGTGGGCGCGCCTCATGGGCGCGCAGTAACGAAAAATCTGAATTTTTTTTTAAAAAAAAAGCCAAAAACAAGATGGCGACCGCATGCACAGTGCCAGAACTCGGCTTCTGCGCATGCTCAGAAGAATAAAAAATTTAAAAAATAAAATAAAATAAATTTTAAAAAAATTAAAAAAAAGATGGCGGCACCCACGGACCGGCACCGACCGAACCGGATCGGTGACATCATCGTGACGTCACCAGCGGGTCGCTACCGGTTCGGGCGAACCAGTCCGAACCGGGAGGAACCCACCCCTGAAGCAGATGTCAAAAACAATGGGTTGGAATAAAAACAAGAAAGTATAGTTTGAGAAAGAAAAAGGACAGGTTCCCATTCACTTTTGGCTGTGGCACTGACTGCTACAGTATTTGCTTCAGCCCTGCTCACCAGATTGGTTATAAGATCCCTTCCATGAAAAAGTCTTTGATAGAAAAAAGGTTGCCCATCCTCACCTTGAAAGCAAAGCGGGATAGAAATATAATAAAAGAAAAGAACACATTAAAATTCAACCTTAAAATTCTAAGACTTGCATTTACACAACATGTAATCTTGGCTTGTTTGAGGTTGTGCATAGTTTAGTATGTTGATGAACTCAGGCCATTTAGTTAATGTATGGTTATAAATTTCGAAGCCAGGTAAGATGCGTTGTCCAAATACAGACAATATATCTGAAAAAAGATGCTCATTATATTTAGGATAACTTTTAATCCCAACACTCTCATGTTTCACTGGGCCATCCCAGTTGCTCCCAACCAGTTCGCAATGCACCCATCCCAGAGAAATTTGCTTGGCAGCTATCCCTTCCTATGTCCTGTACCTGACAGGCGATGAGCCAGGGTTCGCAGGTGCTGCGAATGGAACAAGTGAACCCGCCGGCACCTCACCGGGGCATCTGAGACTTCAGCTTAGCTTTGCTTCCAGCTCCCCTCCCAGCGCTGACCGAATCCCCAGCCAAATGGCACAATGGAGCCAAGTGGAGCTGTTTGCACAGCTGTGGCCGCCTGAGCTGAGCACCAGCCCCTGGGAACATGGTGTCTAGGAAAGCACCAGCTAATTTGAGAATTTCTCTGCAAAGACCCAGCCTGTCAGAGGGGCCAGTCCAGGAATGTCTGCTTGGGAGCTGAGCCAAGAGGCCAGGCCGGTCCAGTAAAGTGACAGATGCAGAAGGGTTGGGCTAGATGGCCTGCTCCCTGCTGTGTTTGTATCGCAAGAGGACTTGCGGCCTTGGTTAGCAATGGAAACAAAGTGAAACGTGTGAAACAGGCTATTAAAGAAATGGTTTTAGAACGCAGCTGAGTTTTTGGCCTGGAGGATGATTGCACATTTCAGCATGATCCAAGACAGTGCTGGAAACCCGGCAGAGCCTAGCAGCGGGGTGGGGAAGGAGGACTCTTTTTTATCTCTCTGCCAGCTGCTAAAGTGACGTGGGAGCTGCAGCCTGCAAAAAACTCCATCACTAACACGCTTCTGGAATAGAGAGAGCAGTAGTGAGTGTCTCTTTTCCATGGAGAAGAGCGTATCTCAAAATGGGCAAAGATATACATAGGCCACTAGGGGGAGCTGTGCTTCTTTAAAGATCTCAATGTAGAATAGAATAGAACAGAACAGAACAGAACAGAATAGAATAGAATAGAACAGAATAGAATAGAAGGTAGTCCTCAACTTACGGCCACATAGCATTGGTTAAATATTCTTCAGATATTTTGTGATTTTGGCATTTTGCCACAGTGGCAGAATCTCCATCTGCTTTCTTGTGAGCAAAATATACATTTTATAAATTGGATATGTTCAGTCACTAAAAGGGCCTGGTTGCAGAGTTTTATCTAAAAGGTGTGTTTCTACATCAATGTTTTGAGCCTTGTTTGTTCCAGCTCACAGTTTGTCTATCCCAGCATCCTATTTTCCACTGTCCTGGCTAATATCACAAACCCTCCAGAAAACCCACAAGTACAGTTCATTTCTAAGGTTTGACCCCAGAAACTAAGGTAATCTTGCTCAGAACAAGGAGGTTCTACTCATCGTGATTTGGACCAGTGTCTCTCAACCTCAGCAACGTTAAAGAGACATGGAGCGCAGCGTGCAGTCTGGGGATTCTGGGAGTTGCAGTCCACACTTCTTAAAGCTGCAGAGGCTGAGAAAAACACGGATCTGGACTAACGAGAACATATGGGCCTTATTTGACCAGAAGATACATGACCTATCAAACAGAACAAAAATGAGGTCCCCAAAGACTTAGTCCATGTATCCCACAAGTAAGCCTGTGCAAAATGTTCTGTCATGAAATATTCCAATCCCAAAATGGGCTGCTCTTATCATTTATGGCATACTTATCATGCCTTGATTGGAGGTCGGTCACTTTTGGAACATTTGGAGTGTTCAAAACAGCCTTCCAAATCTTGGGGATTAAAACATTATTAAATTGTTATTATCAGCAACCGAGTGTCTTAGAATAGATCCAGAATCCTTTGCAACTTGTATGGCTGCCAGTTGCTTCATATCATATTGTTGAGTCTGGCTTGGTCCTGACTCCCTCGGAGCCGCCCAATATGGATTTGATCTCCACATCCCCATTGCATGCTTGCTTGATCTTGGGAACAACAACTCTGAAGAGGGCTGAACTCCTCCCTGCTCCCTTGGGGACACTGTTCTTGGTCTATTTGAAGTTTGTTACTGAACACAACAGGAATTCGGGGTACATATTATACATATGTATATAGTACTGTAGAAGGAAGGCCAATGGGGGAATGATGATCCTTTCTAAGGATTTACTGAAAGGAGGAACTTCTAGAGATATCTGGAATTGGTGGAGAAGGGTGCCTCCTTATGGCCACCAAGCAAACTTTGCTCTCTGAGGCACTTCTTTGGGGAATGGAATTGCTAGAATATATCGACCCAATTTTTTTGTAAAACTCAGCAGCAGTTTGAGTCCAGAATGTCCGGTGGCTTATCACACTTACACCATCAAATGATACTCCTCCATCTGAAAGTACTAGTTTCAGTACTAGGTTACAACTAGCTTTCTCCATCAGCACAGGGCAAGTCAGAGGTAGTCTTGCTGAATTACAGCCCTCTCCCCTGAAATCCTTCATCATTGGCCAGGCTTCCTGGAATTGTAATCAAGTGGCATCTCCATAACCTAGAACAGGGGTCTCCAACCTTGGCAACTTTAAGCCTGGCAGACTTCAACTGAGGAATTCTGGGAGTTGAAGTCGGCCAGGCTTAAAGTTGCCAAGGTTGGAGACCCCTGGTCTAGAACATCCTGAAAGGTCTTTAAAGATTTTGAAGGGCAATGTGGCAGACAACAATGTAAATTAATTCCAAAGTGGAGCAGGTAACACCATTGCTCTGTAAAAATCTGCTGGAAAAGAAAAAAAGAGCATTCAGAAAGAGTGAAGTGGGAATTGTCTGTCCTTAGAAGAAAATGTATTTTTTTTGTAAAGGGCTATTGGAGGTGACACAGTGGCAGAACATGTGTTATCAATTATAGTGCATAATTATTATATTTCTAATCTTATCTTAACAGCCTTGGCAGATTGCAAAATTAGTAGTAACAAAGGTGAAAAATAAAAATTAAAAGCAGTAAAAATGTTAATAAATAGCACAGGAAAGATATGCTCAAACATGTGATAACCACAATACCAGAATAGCGTTGGCACCTAAAACAAATTTTTCAAAATGCTTGGAAGAAGAACATAGAATAATAGAGTTGGAAGGGACCTTGAAGGTCTTCTAGTCCAACCCCCTGCTCAAGCAGGAGACCCTTTGCCATTTCAGATAAATGGTTATCCAGTCTCTTTTTGAAAGCCTCCAATGATGGAGCACCCACAACCTCTGAATACAAGCTGTCCCATTGGTTGATTGCTGTCACTGTTAGGAAATTTCTCCTTAGTTTTAAGTTGCTCCTCTCCATGCTTACTTTCCATCTGTTGTTTCTTGTCTTGTTTTTTTGGTGCTTTGGAAAATTGGTTGACCCCCTTGTCTTTGTAGGAGCCCCTCAAATATTGGAACACAACTATCATATTTCCCCTAGTCCTTCTTTTCATTAGACTAGACATACCCAATTCCTGTAACTGTCCTTCGTATGTTTTAGCCTTCAGCCCCCAATCATTCTTGTTGCTCTTCTCTGTACTCTTTGCAGTTTCAATATCTTTTTTATGTGATGATGACCAGAACTGGATCAGTGGTGGGTTTCAAATTTTTTTACTACCGGTTCTGTGGGCGTGGCTTGGTGAGCGTGGCAGGGGAAGGATACTGCAAAATCTCCATTCCCACCCCACTCCAGGGGAAGGTTATTGCAAAATCCCCATTTCCTCCCGATCAGCTGGGACACAGGAGGCAGAGAATAGATGGGGGCGGGGCCAGTCAGAGGTGGTATTTACCAACTCTCCGAACTGCTCAAAATTTCTGCTACCGGTTCTCCAGAACTGGTCAGAACCTGCTGAAACCCACCTCTGAACTGGATGCAATATTCCAAGTGTGGTCTTACTAAGGCTTTGAAAAGTGGTACTAGAAGTTCATGTGATCTTGATTCTATCTCTCTATTAATGCAGCCTAGGATGTTGACATGGATTGGATACAGCCCTCCCTGGACAAAGAAACCTTGGCAACTGCAATTCAGGTGACCATTGCCACGCACTCCATGTGAAGCTACCTTTGAAGGCAATTCATGAACTACAGCTGGCAGAGGACATAGCAGCCAGGCAAACACTGGGAATAAACCTGAGGCCACAGCATAACATCAATAATGTTATCACACTGGTTGCCAAGAAGCTTCTGAATGCAATTCAAAATATCCTCACTATACACACAGCTCTGGGTTATTTTAGGGATCATCTTCTCCAAATTGTGGAATTCTATAGACAAGCTATGCTCAGGATCCTGCTCTATTGAGAAATGAAATGGGCAAGAGGCTGAAAGCAGCCCATCTCTGTGTTGGCCCCTTCCCTCTGAAGCAATGTTTCTCAACTTTGGTAACTTTAAGATGTCTGGACTTCAGCCCCCAGAATTCCCCAGCCAGTGTGGAGGTACACCAGCTGCTTCCCTGTTAGACTTTGGTAAAGACCATTTTTTTTAAAAGGGACTTCAATGTCTGAGTTTTGTGGTGGCAACAGCTGCTAGAGTTGCTATAATTTTATCTGATTTTATTGAATTAGTTTTATGGAAGCCAGTTCTCCTCTACCCCAGAATCCAGGATGTTAGAAAATCGTCTTAATATTCCAGAAGAATCTGGATGACTGTTAGGAAAACTTCCTGAGAATTAGAAGTGATTGATAGTGGAACAAATTGCTGAGAAAGAACTCAGCTTTCTTTCAATGAACGCCTTAAAGCAGAGGCAAGCCATCCATCCACATGTGACATTTTATTTAAATGCCTCCACCAAGTTGGTGGTAGGATTCAGTGACCTCAACTGGTCTTTCCCCACTTGCACCTAATCCCAGTATAAACATCCCCTAGTCCTTGCTGACAGCTTTGTGCTACCACATTCCATGATTCTGGTAACTTTAAGATGTGTGGACTTCAGCCCCCAGAATTCCCCAGCCAGCATGGAGATACACCGGCCTGCTTCCATGTTAGAGTTTGGTAAAGACCCCCCTTTTTTTTAAGGGACTTTAATGCCCGAGTATGATGTATATTCATATGAAGATGACACCACATATGAAATAACCTTAAGCCACCCATAGCTGCATTGGTGTTAAAGTGACAGCAATCGAAGGTACTTTCGGGGTAAAAAGTCTGCCATATTTCTTTTCCCATGTTGGTGGTGCCACAGATAGGTGAGTCTCTGGGTCGGTCAAAAGAAGCCTGTCATTTGTTGGTTACTGAAGGCTGGTACTTCGTGTGTTTCCTTTCTTCAAGTCCAGGCCACTTTTTTGGAAAAGAAAAATGGGGCACAGCTACCAGCTGCCATAGTACTGGCAAGTTTCTGTGGCTGCCAGCCATCTAATTAATGGGATGTGAGGGCTTTATGGTAAAGAAGGTATCTGGCTCGTCTGTAGGACGACTTCTTTGCCGTTTGTTGAGAAGACTTGTTTTGAGTGCTGAGTGATGGAATCAGCTGTTGGGAAGCTTGCTCTGAGTGGAGGTCTAGCACTCTAACAAGAGTGCTAAATCTATTCAAAACATGTCTGCCAGTTGATTAGTGGGCTGGGGGACAGTTCTATTTAAGTGTTCCCTAAAGAATTGTTCAATGACTTAAGTATCAACTTTTGACCAATGGCTAATCTCATTACCGTGTTTCCCCGAAAATAAGACAGGGGCTTATATTTTTTTGACCCCCGAAATATGGCCTCGGCCTTATTATCGGGGGGGGGCTTATTATTTTGGGGGTGCAGTAGGCGGTGAGCGTGGGACTGCATGTCCCATCGCCGCTGCCTCCCCTCCCTGTTCTTGGCGCCGGCCGAGCGGCTGGCCCACCGCCTCGTGGAGCAGGACTCTGCAAGGCTTCTGCCGTTGCATGCAGATACTGCATGCAACGGCACAACAAGCCTTGCAGAGTCCTGCTCCACGAGGCGGTGGCAGCAGGGAGGGGAGGCAGCGGCGATGGGACATGCAGTCCCACGCTCGCCGACTACTGCACCCCCAAAATAATAAGCCCCCCCCCCCGATAATAAGGCCGAGGCCATATTTGGGGGGTCAAAAAAATATAAGCCCCTGTCTTAT
>QLTV01004426.1:4537422-4556115 GCA_003457575.1 Thermophis baileyi | reverse complement strand
CTGCCGCCCATTTTGCCGCAGGAAGCAGTGGGGTGCAAAATTAGAGTTAGGCCAGCGGCGTGCCTCGCGACCCACGTGGATCGCTGGATCGCCTGCCTCTCATTTTGTGCGGCCATCAGCCCTACCGGTACCGGTAGGTACGGTAAGGGCGTGTAGCATGCCCTCCCTTCATCCTCCCCTACTCACCTCGTGTAAAGCAACACCATAAAGCAACACAATTGGGGGGGGGTTGGCCGTGTTGCCGCGGGAAGCAGTGGGGCGCGAAATTAGAGTTAGGCCAGCGGCGTGCCTCGCGACCCACTCCTTTCCGTGGATCGCCTGCCTCTCATTTTGTGCGGCCATCAGCCCTACCGGTACCGGTAGGTACGGTAAGGGCGTGTAGCATGCCCTCCCTTCATCCTCCCCTACTCACCTCGTGTAAAGCAACACCTCGTAGGTATAAAGCAACACCTCGTGTAAAGCAACCAGTGTGAATGGCGGGGAGTAAATGGCGGGGACCGGCTGCGCATGCGTTAAAAAAGGTGGGGGGAGGCGGCCTTATTTTTGGGGCGGGGCTTATTTCAACGCATGTCCCGAAAAGCCCTGTTGGCCTTATTATCGGGACATGTCTTATTTTCGGGGAAACACGGTAGTCATCTGTCAAACCTACCCACCAATCACAACAGTGCTATAATTGGATGGGTTCCTACCAGTTGATATCTTCCAGAATAGATGGCAGGAAAGCCAGAGGGCTTAACCAATGGCGTTATTTAGCCAATGAGCCTCTGAAATCAGAACAGCATCACCTGGTGTAAAGGCAAAATTGAGGCTATGATGTAAAGTCAGGGCAGAGGTTGGCAATGGGGACAGCAAAGTTTATACAAGTGTAATTTTCTGCTGGTTCAAGGATGGGTGGAATGACCCATGGGGCAAGAGTTGATGGGTCCTCCTTCCTGTATTGTGATTTGATGACCTCTATGCTTGTGAACAAGTTATGAATTAGGTCTCCCTGCTCACAGTCCAATACCGTAACCACCCTACCACACTGACTGTGGAATAGAATAACAGAGTTGGAAGGGATCTTGAAGGTCTTCTAGTCCAATCCTCCTGGTCACACCACTTAGCAATGGCAGTTCCGGTTGCTGTCATTAGGTGAGGACTTTCTGCTTCTCCTGCCCTGCTGCGCTTCTCTGTTTCAAGCCCCCCCCCCCAATCTCTGCTGTTTGGGCTGCTTTGCATTCTACTGCCACCCACCCTGATGTCCCCAGCTGAGCATCCCTGTTTTTTTCCTCCTGCTGCTGACAAAGTGTGCCAGGCTCAGGCAACTTCTAGCCCTTCGTAAGGCCAAAAGGACATTTGTGTGCCAATCTTTGAGAATTAATTTGGACTCCTCCACTACTTTCCAAATGCATGAAAAGCTTGGACTGAGTGTTTCAACCTATTGTGAATTATTTTTTTGTTTCAGTCTTTCAATATGTACCAAAGTGAGTACCTATAAACATGTTAGAATGCTTCTTTTTGTCTTTAAATGCCTAAAAAGCAAGAAAAACAAGCACATTTTTCAATATACTTCAAGCCTACAAAGCCATGTGATAAATGCAAGATTTAGAATAGAAAACAAATTTCATGAGAATTAATAACCCTAGGCAGAAGTCAAGAATAGATGCATCAATTGACTGAAATTCCTGCATGTTGCTCTTACTTGATACTGTAAGTGAGAATCAATTTACAAAGTACATTCAGAAAATATGTGAAAGCCAAGTGAATGGATCAAGAGGTTGGAGAAGACCAAGGAGGTTGTGGCTGGAATGGATACGCTCAGAGAGAGAATTTAAGAACAAAAGGCAATGTATGAAGCTATATAGAGATACGATGAAAGGCAATGTATGAAGCTATATAGAGATACGGTTTGCTGGTGAACAATTTGGTACAAACTAGAGTCAGCTATCATAGCACAGGTTTTAATTTCTTTGGCTTATTATTTCTTATTCCCTTACTATGGGTTGCACAATGTTACCTACACTGAGAGGAAATAGCATAAAATGGAAGAGGAAACAGAGGACGAAAGCAAAATTGTCTGCCAGGTCTGAAGAGGCATTGCTACAAGCTGATAATGCCCTTCTCCAAAATCTGATTCAAAAATCGGAAAAGATGCTTTGGGGCACTAAAATCAACCCCCAAATGCATCACACTGTGCACATTGCTGAAACCAGCTACCCCATCTCACTCTGACCCCATGAAAAAAATGCACAACCCTCTTAAGTAAGATCTCCTCCAGCAATGTTTAGTGAATGCCAGCTAGGTCAGCAATTCCTGCCTTGAGAGAAGACCTGGATGAGGGGTCATCATGAGTGGCCTTGCTGTTTCTTTTTTGTCTTCTTCAGTCTGGTCTCTGGCCATTTGGGCAGCCTGCTTGTAGGTGGCTTCCAGGGCCTGAACAATGCAGGACACAACCCAGATGAAGCAACAAACTGAGGTCCAAGTTATCTGAATCAGGAGGTTCTCCAGATTCCAGTAGCAGCTTTTCAGTAGTGAAATCCTCTGGGTAAGCTGCTTTTCCAGGACCTGGCAAGCAAAAACAGGCAAGAACATGTCAGGAGGGTTGGGAGGAATGGTTTGAATGGTGGAATTTTGGAGACGGGAAAAGGCCCAAGGACTCTCTGCACCCCCCCCCACCCCTACCCCTTCATCCTAGGGCACTCCATTAGCTGGGTTCAGACAATCTTCTTCCCCTTGAATAGCTTTGAAAAGTGACTCAATACATTGATGGAGGGCAGGTAAATTGAAGCCTATCATTATGAGCCGCGAGGGCGCAGTGGTTAGAGTGCAGTACTGCAGGCTACTTCTGCTGACTGCCGGCTGCTTGCAATTTGGGCAGTTCGAATCTCACCAGGATCAAGGTTGACTCAGCCTTCCATCCTTCCGAGGTGGGTAAAATGAGGACCCAAATTGTTGGGGGCAATATGCTGACTCTCTGTAAACTGCTTAGAGAGGGCTGTAAAGCACTGTAAAGCGGTATATAAGTCTAATTGCTATTGCTATCAGGCTTGACACTGTGCCCAAATCTGCACACTTTCCAGCTTTTGATCCCCTGCTTCTGTGCCCTATCGGAAGGACTTTTATCAATCTGAGTCTCTCACCAGCCTTCGTAGGAATGATCTCCAGCCATATTCCTTGGCTCCACTGTGAATTTGCCATGCCAACAGCAGGAGCATCATGGAAGCTAGGAGGACATTTTGTGCCCAACAGAAGAAGAAGTCTACAGTTAGTTCCAAGGAAGCCTGGATCCAGCACAGGAGATCCCACTGAATCTGCTTCAGACATAAATACCAACTCAGAATCCCCTCTTGCAGTGAGAGAAGGTGCAGGTACAGAGTTCTCAGCCCCCCTCGAACTGCACCCTGTAGGTTTTTCCCCAGAGTTGGAAGCGAGGATCCTGACTCAGGAAATTTGCTAGAAGGATGTGTCGTGGGCTCCATGGGGGAAGCACTGCTTGACAAGAGATGGCACAGCACACAACACTCTTCAGAGATCTGTGAATGAAGACAGCCACTTACTATCAGGTTCTTCCTCTTAAACCAAGAGAAATGCTGTGCTAAACTACATACCCTTTTATTCTTTTTGCTATCCTGTTTAATCTATCAACTAAGCATTTGTTCCTTCCTCTCCTTAACACAACAATCCTGTAAAATTGCTTAAATTAAAAAAAAAAGGCTAAATAATTTGAGAACAACTACTAAACTGCAAGTCAAAACACATTAAACAGTGGCCAAATTCACATTTGTAATCTAAATATTATACAGGTACATAAACGAACCAAACAAGTTACAATATGCAACATGCTAAGCCAAAAATTAACCAGACATAACCTGCCTTTACTGCCACAAAATCTTTAATTAATTTGATTGAATTCAGGGGTGGGCTGCTGGGAGTTCGCAGGGGTTCAGGAGAACCTCTAGCTAAGATTCTGTGCAGTTCGGAGAACCCCCAAATCCCACTCCTGGCTGGCCCTGCCCCACCCACCCCACCCCTCCCAGGAGTCCCCACGCGGCCCGTTTTGGATGCAGGTTAAGTGCAGGGCATGCGCGGAGGCTCGGGGAGGGTGAAAAATGGACCTACCGGAAGTTCGGGAAGTTCCAGAGGGCCTCCGGAGCCTGGGGAGGCCATTTTCACCCTCCCGGAGGCTCGAGGAAAGCCTCCGGAGCCTGGGAGGGCAAAAACACACACACACACACCGTGGTGCAGGAGGCCGACTAGGCCACACTCACCATGGCCACACCCACCCAGCAACCGGGCAGAGAACCCCTTGCTAAAAATTTTGAATTGAATTATATGCATAAAGCCAGTGGCTGTGTTTGCCCAACTGAACCCCTTGAATCAGTTCAATCATTTCAACTTGCAAGCAGCTCTCGGCAGTCACTTTCTCTTCTAGCTCCCATTTAAATTTTCACTGGCATATTTTCACTTGTAATCCCTGGAATACTCCCTCTCATCCATTCCTGTCAATAAATCCAAATCCATGAACTGGACACCTATTTTAACCCCAATCACCAGCGTTCATCTCCATTTCTTTGCTGCCTTCCGTTAAGTCCCTTATGTTGAATTCTAAGAATTCATTAAGAACAGATTCCTCAGTCATCTTGCTTTTTTCCCCAATTCATCATTTTTCCTTTGGAACGATTTCTTCTCAGGTGGGAAGAGGGAGGGTCCTTGGACCAGTCTCCCTTTCATTCTCTGCACTTGGAGAAGAGCAGAATCATATTTCCCTATCTACCGGTAGTAGATACCTAGTTTCAAGGTCCTGAGAATTTTCAAAGAGGCAATGACTTGTCCACAACTTCTTCCCTTTTGCTTCACTCTCAAGCAGCTGTTAAGCAGGTTCCAGTTAAATACCTTGGCTTTCAGCTTTGTGACATGACAGTGATGTCATGGCAGAGGCTACTCAGTGTGAAATCCTGAAGACTGACCCCACTGTGACCATACACCAGGGCTGGCTTTACACAACCCAGGTTAATACACCACAAGCACTACGTTCACTTTGCAAAATGAAGTTATATTACTGTTTCACACAATATGCTACTACAATGGCTGAGATTGCAGAGTATCCTGAACCACAAACTTTCAATCCCCAGAGTTGCGTAGATCACCATGTTGTTGGATTCAAGGAAACATGCTTGGCAATTATGCTTAGCAAGGTTCAGTTAAATATAAGAGGACAGCAACAGAGAAAGGGAGGGGAGCATCAGAAAGATTAGTCAGGTCTCTTTGGAAAAGCTAGACATTGATAAAAAAATTTGTCATGATGGAGAACTTTTTTCCATGCAGTCATCAGAATCAAATCCATCTTGATAGCCTTTTATTAGCATGCTATGCACTCACCTGATCAAGGACCAATGTAAGTTCTGGCCACAACACTTAACAAAGGCAAAGAAACTGATACAAGTAATGAGGATTATCATATTAGAAACTCAACCTTATGGAGACTATGAAGATAAGCTCAAGAACCAAAAAGATCTTGACAAGACTTGAACAATGGGCCCTATCCAACAAAATGAAATTTAATGTGGAGAAAAGCAAGGTTTTACACTTAGGCAGGAAAAACCAAAGGTAAAAGTACAGATTAGGCGAAACCTGGCTCAAAAACAGTAACTGTGAGAGAGACCTTGGAATTTTAGTGGCCAATCACTTAAATATGAGCCAGCAGTGTGCAGCAGCCACCAAAAAAGCTAATATAATCCTTGGTATAAACAGATCATAGAATCAAAATCATGTGAAGTATTATTACCGCTTTATAAAGCCTTAGTAAAACTACATCTGGAATACTGCATCCAATTTTGGTCACCATATTACAAAAAAGATGTTGAGACTTTGGAAAAATACAAAGAACAACTAGGATGATTAAAGGCCTGGAGCCTAAAACATATGAACAGTTGCAGGATTTGGGATTGGCTAGTCTAGAGAAAAGAAGGACTAGGGAGGACATGATAGCAGTATTCCAGTATTTGAGAGACTGCCACAAAAAGGAGGGGGTCAACTTATTTCCCAAAGCATTTTAGGCAGGACAAGAAACAATGGATGGAAACTAATCAAGGAGAGAAGCAACCTGGAATTAAAGAGGAACTTCCTAACTGGGGATAATTAACCAGTTGAACAGCTTGCCATCAGAAGTTGTGGGTGCTTTATCACGGGAGGTTTTTAAGAAGAGACTGGATAGTTCACTTGTCTGAAATGGTATAGGCCAGGGTTTCCTGCTTGAGCAGGGGGTTGGACTAGAAGACCTCCAAGGTCCCTCCCAACTCTATTCTGACTAATTGATTGAAAACTGAAAGAGCATGCCATGTTCAACCTTCAGAAGAATAAGCAGGGGCTCTAGCAGCACTCTTTGCTTCCCCTCCCTGGAAGTAGAACTCTGCCTTTTCCTAAGATTGCACTAAACTGCACAGGCTCAGGAAAATATTACTTTTTTCCAAGAGCTTTTGATAGTTCCAGTGAAGGAGCTCACACTGGATCTAAAGCCCCTCTGTCTTCTTCTCATCCAAACACTGCAGCATGTCTCTGCCTCAAAGGATGTCACACGCAAGGTTAAGGGGATTATTTATTTTGAAGAGTGTTTCTCAACTTCAGCAACTTTTAAAGTGTGTGGACTTCCAACTCACAGAATTGCCCAGCCAGCACAGGTGGCTGGATAATCTTGGGAATTGAAGTCCACACATCTTAAAAATTGCTGAGGTGGCGAGACATTGCTTTAAACCCTCTCCCAATCCACAGATCCTGGACACGGAGAGACAACAAAGTGAATTGGGGTGGAATATCCCCAATCTGGGTATCTCGGAGCAAGGCCCTAATCGCTGCTCCCATAAAGATAACTTAAAGTTGAGGTCTTTTTAAAAAAAAATCCAAGGATTAATTATTGAGTGTCCTTGAACTTCTAGTTTCCCTTGGCCTGTAATCATTACTTCCCCAGCTTCCGGATTGATAAAGGCAGCAATAGGGCACGTTCATACAACACAGCAATCACACCTGCCCTTTAGATATTGTTTCCTTTGTCTCCTTAATAACATCCTTGTTATCTACAAAAAAAAAAAAAAAAGCTCTCTGGAGCCAACTCCGCTTTATGGGAGTGTCCCAAATCCCACCCGCAACAGCTCCCGATCCCTCGCCCTTTGTCTTGTTGAAGAAACGGGAGCAGTAGCCTATTTTTCCCAGATAGTCAATCTATCGAGCGGTTCTCCGAAAGAGAGCAAGAGCCGCCGCTAGCAAAAGCGCCGAGAGAGGCAGCGTCATAAGCGGCTGGGCAGGAGCCGGGCGGCGAACGGGAGGGAAGGCCCCGTCTGCTTCCAGCTGGCCATGGCCGCTCTCTCCAGCCGCCGCCTGGCCGAAGTGCAGCGCCGCGTGGCCGAGGTGCACCACCAAAGCGATCTGCAGCAGCTGCTGCGCTTCTACAACGGCTGGGCCGAAGACTATGACCAGGTGCCACTCCCTATCCTTTCCCGCGTCGCTTAGCCGAGAATCTCGCTTCCTGCATCCGGAAGGAGTGCTTGTAAAGGAGAATATTTGTAGCTCAGGGTTGAAACAGGGTTTCCTGCCTGAGCAGGGGTTGGACTAGAAGACCTCCAAGGACCCTTCCAACTCTGTTATTCTGAAATGAGGGATCCTTGGTGCTCTCGAATGAGCTTGTTTTCTTGCAGACGTTTCATTACCTAAACCAGGTAACGTCATCAGTGCTAGTGCCTTAAAGCGTTTATCCTCCTGAGCATGTGCAGAGCGTGTTTACCCTGCTGTCAACTGTTGACCGGCTTGGCTGGCGGCTAGAAGTGCGGGTGAGGGGTTAAAAGGAAGGAATTTAAGAATTTCCTATCTTTCCTACCATAATACCTATACCGAGCCTGAAGCACAGAGCCGCTTTAATACTTAGATATATTGAATTGGCAGAGTATTTCTGTATTAATATAAATATTAGAGCTGTGTATCCCTTTTCCACAGTGTAATGGACCAAAAAAGTGTCTTTAAGAGATCTAGCCCCCCCCACCTCCATTCCTAAACCAACCAAAGGTTAATCTATAAACAAGTAGCTGATCTGCACTAATAAAAAGTATTAAGCAATAAAAAATATTAATCTTATCAGAATAATTTACTCTCCATAATTTGAAACATGCCAAAAGAGCTTTTTTGAAGCATCCTGTACTTATGTCCTGCCTTATCTCTAGGACTTCCAAGCAGCTTCTGTGGGGATCTCCCTTTATTTTATTTCCACAACTCGGTGAGATAGGATAGGCTCCAAGGGTTAGTGGCCCAAAGTCACATCATCGGTTTCCATGATTGAGGGTAGATGTGAAGTCCGTCTCTCTAATCCTACGGGTAGTCCTCAACTTACGACCATAATGGAGCCTGACCATTCTGGTCATAAGGCGGCTCACCCACATGTCCAATCCAATTTTACAATATTTTTTGCAGCAGTCGTTAAGCAAACACTGTGTTTGTAAAGTGAACATCACTGTTGTAAAGCAGACCCATACATCGCTAGAGGCTGTTTTTGATAAAAACATTATAAAATGCTGTTACCGGATGGGGGATGCTGCAAATGTATGTAAATACAGCCAGTTGCTGAGCAGCTGACATGCAGTCACATGACTGCGAGGGGAGGGCCTGTCAGAACTTTGAAATCAGGTGCAAATAGCCCTGTGGAGGTCTGTTATAAGTTTGAATAGTTGCTTAGTGACTGGTCATAACTCGAGGACTACCTGTTCTCCAACTTTTTAAGCACCACAGCTCAGAGACTTCTTAGTAGTCTCTGATCCAAGTATTAACCAAGCCTGGCCGAGTTTCAGGTTATCTTTTGAGAGAAGGGTCTTTGGGCCTGGGAGAAGCAAGACTGTGGTCCAGCACATCTGGAATGGAGCCACAAAACAAAACTGCAAAATGTTCTGTTTGGACAAGGGACAAAGTTGAACTCTTTGCATGGTTATAAAGTTCTACAGATGGCCTTCAGCAAATCTTGGTCTTACTTTCTGGAGCTGATACTGTCTTTTTATTAGATGCAATTATTTTAACCACCTAATAGATAAACATGCAAACCTTGGAGCTCCCCGCTTCTTGGAGTGATTAGAACTCTTTTCTCTTCTAGGATGTGGCAGTGTTGCAATACCAAGCCCCAAGTCTGGCCGCTGCTTTCTTGGCCTCCATTTTCCAGGGTTCAGCTGAGGATGCACTAGTGCTGGATGTGGCCTGTGGCACAGGACTTGTGGCCCAGGAGGTAACCGAGATCAGAGTCGTGCTTCGGCCAGAGACATTAGGCTGGTCTCCACCAGGTTTTGAAAACTATCACCTTGTAATTGTCCCTCTGATGTGATTTGGAAACTCATCACTGAGGGGAGCTCTGTTCTCTTAATGCTGCCCTACAGACGACATGCAGGCCTTCAACCCTGTTTTTGCCTTGTGCCATTGCCATTTGGGGTACCCTATTCATTCGATTCCCCCCCCCTTGAAATAAGGTTAATGAGAGGGTTGCTCTCATCAGCACTGTTTTCAAATGGTTTTTAAGGCTGGTGCTAATAAGAATTTGTGTAATAATTATTAAGAGTTATATGTTATCAATGAAGAAACAGAATAAGATGAAAAAAATAAAAACCTCAACAACCAAATCCAGAACTCAGATTAATATCATATAGTATTTAGCTACCTCATTGACATCAACATACAAGAGATAGCAGAGTGGGAACATGAAATTTGAGGGTTTCTTCTTGTTTATTTGGGGCCCAGCAGAAGCCTTGGTCCACAAGCCGGAACACCATTCTTCATTTCTATAACTGTGAGGGTGTGTAGAGAGAAGTAACAATGCATGTCATGACATCATTGTGTGAATAATACTTCGATGTAATTTCTGTCATTGGCATGATGACATTATTTTGCTGTCATTGTGGTTTCTAACAGATACTTGGCTATGCTGCTGAGGGTGGATGAAGCAAGCAGTTCAAAACCTCCAGAGAACATAATGGGAGAAGAATAAACTTTTAAAAAAATCTCTTTTGCAGAAGGGATGCTTCTTGATGAATGTGTTTTGCTTTCAAACATTTGGTGCTTTCGTAGTCCCAAGATTTATTTTATTAGAAGATAATTATGACATTACCGGTAATATCAATAGTTGCTTAATAAACAGATATGAAAGAAGTAGGTTTACTTTTGTCAGATTGCATTCTTATTTCCTTGTAGCCACCATCTTAGAAGATGCCTTCCCTCTTGTGTGAGACAAATAAAGAAGAGAATGCCTCTTCCGTTTCAGATCCCTCGGTAAATAGTTTTAGTAAATAGTTTTAAAATAACTGGATGAAACAGAGCACTGTTTTGATCTCATCAGAACAGTCATCTGTTACAAGCTACAAGGACACCAAAATAATGACATGCACACTGTGACATCATCATGCAAATGACTGATTATGTATGCTCATGCACAAAAGCATTTTAAGCATTGCAGGGCAGCCTATTTCCTGGCATAAGAACATGAAGTGGCAGTGCCAGGCATTGGCATCCCCAGCTAGCTGCTAGGATCCCAAAATTGGGAGCAGCCCAGAGTTAGCTAGAAGATGGGCAGCTATATAAATGTTTCAAATAAAGAAATTAATGATGAACTATGTCATGATGTCATGATGCCATTTTGCCTTTCCTTATAGGTAATGCGGCATTGCATCCAATTACATAAGGATCATCATCATCATCCACATTTCATCACTTGTGTGCACCCCATGAGTGACCATGGCAGCAGGTGTGACTCTGCCACTGAAGGTCCCCCTACTGATTCTGTCTTGGCCAGACCCCATTTGGCTTGCAGCATTCATTTAACACAGGGGTCCCCAAATTTGGCAACTTTAAGACTTGTGAACTTCAACTCCCAGAATTCTCCAGCCAACTATGCTGGCTGGAGAATTCTGGGAGTTGAAGTCCACAAGTCTTAAAGTTGCCAAGTTTGAAGACCTCTGATTTAACTGTTGGCAGATAGGGACTGACTGGTTTTCTGGCTGGGCTCCTGTGACTTAACGCTTTGTGTTCTAAGCTTCAGGCAAAAGGTTTTCGCCATCTCCATGGCCTGGATGGCAGCTGGGAGATGTTGGAACACGCACGGCACAAAGGACTGTACGAGGATTTGAAGTTGTGCTTGCTGGGCCAGGAAACCTTACCAGCTCCTGAAGGTAACAACGGGAACAGTTATCCTCAGCAATGGACTGAATAGATTAGAGAAAGGGAAGAAGTTGGAATGTGCTGGCATGCATAGAGATTTCTAGAGAACGATGCCCATCTCCTTCTCTGCAGGCTGCTACGATGCTACTGTAATTGTGGGTGCGCTCAGTGAGGGACAAGTGCCCTCTGGTGTCATTCCCCAGCTGCTTCTGGTCACCAAACCAGGTAAGCTTTTGCAAGAGACTCAGATGTAGTCTCCTATAACAGGGGTGAGCAACTTTTTCCGGTGTCTGATCACCACGTAATATCATGCCAATAAATGTGAAACAATGAAAATGAAAAATTATTCACATTGTCTGAAATTGCCAAATTTTGTAACATTTTACCTATTCCCCTGTGAGAATATCAAGCATTACTGAGATCTGGCCTTTAAAAATAGTTAATTAGTTCATGAATTTTAAACTAATTATGGCTGGTTGGGGAATTCTGGGTGTTGAAGGCCACGCATCTTAAAGTTCCCAAGATTTGGGAAACCTTGATCTAGATCGCTGTTTTTAAACTGGGGGAATTCTGGGCATTGAAGTCCATGCATTGGTTAAAGTTGCTAAATTTGAAAAACAGTAATCTAGGTTTATGGCAGATGAGGTGCAATAAGCAGTCATAAGGCAGGGAAGGTCAGTGGGTCTGAGCACTGACTAGCATTGTGCAACTGTTCCACCTTACTTTCCTTAATAGATTTGCTCTGGTAAGAAAAAAAAATGGTGGTGGGGGGGGGAAATATAGGCAAATTATATCATGTTTTCTGCATTCCCCATAAAATTTTGTGGATTAGGCAAGGTAATTGCACGCTAAATGCCCTGTAAGGAAATACCATCACAATTGCCCTGAGGGACATCAAGGAGCTGGAAATCTCAGATTTGTTCGATTGAACCCCAATTCCCTCTAGCTATTGATGGAGAGAAGGACTCCCCCCCAAGTGGGTCCTTTTGTGCTATGCTGCAGCTCTCAGCTGATCAGAATCGACTCAAAATGCTGAAGTCTGCCAAATGCTTTAGAAGAGATCAATCCAGGCTTTTATTAAAAATCCCATACAGTAGTTTTAAGAGGAAGCATTTGTGAAGAAATGGATGCAAGCAGAAATGAGAGCAGGCTGATTTTAGCCGGCATCATTGAAAATACTGTCTGAAGCAAATGAATGAATGAAGCAAATACTTCCCCTCCGATCTTCCAAAGAAAATGCAGTCCCATGAATGGAGACAGGAGTAAGATTTTATCTTACAGTACATATTATGGACAAAATTATCCTAACCAGATGCTCTAATGAGGACAGAATCATTCGTATCAAAGGTAGCAACAACCGTTGATTGAGACCAAAGTTTTATGGGTAACAAGGAAAGTGCTATGTTTACCAATTTCTTGTGTCAAGGACATACCAAAATATGCAATTAGGTCATGGGTCAAGCAGATATGATTGTCTGTAATCAGTGGCACTTCAACTGAATTTTTCCTTGCTGAAACTAGAAAGAATGGGATGTTCTCACATTGTAACAGTCCCCAGTGGGAAGTTCATTGTACATATAATGTTGCTTAATGCTTTATGGGACCTTAAGAGAACAAATGGATTTATGACTCTTTAGAGACTTAGAAGCATTGTTGGTGAATATTTGCTTCATCAGGTATTAGACTGAGAACATAGATGGGTATCTGGAGGTGGAAAGGACCATAGCTTGTGATTCAGGAATTACAGATTTGGAAGAGATCCAAATCTAGGAGGCTGCTGTCAGTTATGGCAGTTAAGATAGATGGATTGGTAATCTGATTTAGCGTGAGACCATTCTGAGTTCTTACATACAAAGAGTGCAGAGAAGAGCAACAAAGATGGTTAGGGGACTGGAGGCTAAAACATATGACGAACGGTTGCAGGAACTGGGTATGTCTAGTTTGATGAAAAGAAGGACTAGGGGAGACATGATAGCAGTGTTCCAATATCTCAGGGGTTGCCACAAAGAAGAGGGAGTCAACCTATTCTCCAAAGCACCTGAGGGCAGGACAAGAAGCAATGGGTGGAAACTAATCAAGGAGAGAAGCAACTTAGAACTAAGGAGAAATTTCCTGACAGTTAGAACAATTAATCAGTGGAACAGCTTGCCGCCAGAAGTTGTAAATGCTCCAACACTGGAAGTTTTTAAGAAGATGTTGGATAACCATTTGTCTGAAGTGGTGTAGGGTTTCCTGCCTAGGCAGGGGGTTGGACTAGAAGACCTCCAAGGTCCCTTCCAACTCTGTTATTCTATTCTGTTCTGTTCTGTTCTGTTCTATTCTATTCTATTCTATTCTATTCTATTCTATTCTAGCCTAGTCTATAATTGAATCCCCTTTGGCATCTGGGGAACTAAAATGGGCAAGACGGGGACTGCAGTGTTGGATCACAACTTCTATTCCTTTTATATAGTACAAAAGAGGTGGGGGCTTGGATTGCAAAGCTACGCCAGTCCTCTTGCTTTTTCGACCCACCAAATTGATTCATTCCCCAGAGATTATGATGCTTGGATTCGTGATGCTTTTCATTAGAACTGGCCCAGCAGGTTAAGAGGGATGCATGGTTTATTTCAGGGGTGTGAAACTCGCGGCCCGTGGGCCGAATGCGTCACGCACTGGCCACCCCTACCCCCATTTTAGCGAAGGGGGAAAAAGTCACGATACGTCATGTGATGACAACGTGACGAGGCGAGTTTGACACCCCTGGTTTATTTGAATGCGCCTTAGCTTGAGTTTCCTCCAAGGCACCTGAACGTCATCTCCAGAAATTGTATATGCAACTGGATCTCAGACTGACGTTGTGAAACTGGGTAATGATTAAAACAAGAAAGAGAAAGGACTGTCACACAACGTGCAATTAATTTCTGAAATGCCCTGTTGCAAGATGCAATGATAGTTGCATATCCTTTTAAAAAGAGGTCAGACAAAATACTTGGAGAGGAGATGGGAAAGGAATCGAACGGGGATTACTAAATGGAGACACACACACACACACACACACACACACACACACACATATTCAGAGGCAGGTGACCTTTAAATAACTGGTAACCAAGCATAAGAGAAACCTTTGGGGTTTTTAAATGCCTTGAGGGTTTCCCAAAGGGACTAAATCGGCCCCTTTTGGACACAGGATGTTGGACTGGCTTAGATGAAAAACTCATAACCACTAGATGGTGCTGCTATCTTGCCAACACTTCATAAACAGACCATGGAGCAGAAATGTACATTTTCATGGGTGTTGCAGGGCTGAAAGACAGAAATGCCATTTAAAATGTGTTTTGATCAGAACCTTGCAGAACCATATAGGTTGAATTGTCTCCTTCCTTTAGATTGCCTATATTTCTGTGTGCGCACCTATGTGAATATCTGGAATCAGACACGTTCTTTCTCAGGAATTTAGTTTTAGTCATCGCTTGCCTCCTCTTCCTCCTTTTGATCTCCTTACATGCATTTGGCAATGCTTTTGTTTGCTATTTAATTTCTCTTCCCTGTATGAAGATGTGATGAGCAAACTTTGCCAGTTTCCTCACCGCAAATTTCCTTTTTGGTCACCTCTGCCCTCTAAGTTACTAGGTGAACAGGGTGAGGTTCACACATCACACTCAACCCTAAACCTGGATTAACAATGCTAAGTCCTGTATCCAGAGAATATAGGTAGTCCTCGACTTACAACAGTTTATTTAGTGACTGAAGTTTCAACGGCACTGAAAAAACTGATATATGACCATTTTTCACACTTACAAACGTTGCAGCATCCCCATGGTCACACGATCAAAATTCAGATACTTGGAACTGACTCATATTTATGACGGTTGCAATGTCCCGGGGTCATGTGTTCACCTTTTGCGACTTTCTGACAAGCATTGTCATTGGGGAAGCCAGATTTCACCTAGCAACCACGTTACTAACGTTACAACTGCAGTGACTCACTTAACAAATGTGGCAAGAAAGGTCATAAAATGGGGCAAAACTCATTTAACAAATGTCTCACTTAGCAACAGAAATTTTTGGCTCAATTGTAGTCGTAAGTCGAGGACTACCTGTATGCTGTTGCCTGCACAAATAAAACCATGCTACAGTTTCATGTAATAGCCTGACTCCCACAATCTAAGCTACAGCTGTGTTCCACCATAAATTGCTCAACCGCATTTAATTTAATTTAATTTAATTAATTTAATTTAATTTATAAAATTTATATGCCGCCCAACTCCCGAAGGGCGGCTTACATTTGATCTTAGTCTGGCATTTATGGAAAAGCACCCATTCAGTTTCATCAGTAAGAGGGAGATTTGCCATCTTGTCCTTCCCTTTCTCCTACTTTCATTTCATTGTCTGATTGTAAGAGGGAGAATGCTCCTGCATGAGAACATGAATGCGTCTAAAACAGTTTCATCTCTACATCTCTCTTAAAAAGGACTCTGTATTGCTGGATTTACTGCCACGGGGGCATTCTGTGGTTGACCTTTTCTGGGTTTTGAAGTTAAGCAGGTTCAAGCTTTAACCTGTAAGGAACAGGTTAAAACAGTCAATACGATAGCCTAAATTATATGCTTATGGTTGCTGTCTTTATTTTATTTTATTTTATTTTTTTACAAATTCCTTCCATATTATGACCTGCCCCAGGAGTCAAACTCAGTGTGAAGGAGATTTTACCTTTATCTTGTATCTAGGATTATCAAGGCTTTCCTAATGGTTTTAGATTGAAATGCTGTGATCTTGCACAACAGGTGGCTTTGTGTGTCTGACCACACGAAACAACTCAAGCAACTTACGATACAAGATTGAATTGCAGCAGTTGCTGAATGACCTGGAGCAGCAAGGATTGTGGGAAAAGGTTGGGATTCAGGAAGTTGAAAAATGGGAGAGAGCAACATCACATCAGGAATCCGATCAGGACTCGGACTATATCTCTGGCGTGGTCTACATATACCGAAAAAAATAAAAGTCTGGTTTAAACATTCTTCATGTTGGAAGACCTTCTAGGTAGACTCTGTAGCCCCTCCTGAAAGGCTTAGCTTCAAAATCTGTAGGTTTTTTTTAAAAAATGTGAAGCAGTAATAAAGTAAGCTGGACCATGGTTTGTTTGCAGAGTATTTTCTCTTTACCACTTAAGGAACTGCCATAAATATTCAATGTGTTCCAGACTAATTTAGGTTCTGGCACTTCCATAATTTCATGTTTTTGCATAAAAATGTTCCCAGCTTCCCCTCCTCCAACAGTCTTCATTTGTGAAGTCTTTGTGGAGTTTTCACTTCTGAATGTAGCATTTCCTTCATCTTAGCAGTCAACACTGCTGAATATTTCAATACAGTGCATATTATGTGTTTGTTGCTTCGTGGCTATCTCCCCCCGCCAATCACTCTCCTTACTCAGGGGACTAACCCTCTTGTAAATCCCAGCTAGCACAGCCGTTTGTTCTACTAGCTGGGAATTATGGAGCTTATAGCTCATCATTTGTCAAAGGCCCGGGTAGGGAAAGGCCAGCATAGGGAATATGGCTGCTTGTGGCTTGAACCTTTGCAGATACCTGAAAGTTCATGAAAATTCCTGAGAGGGTGAAGAGAACTTCAAGGAAGAAAGCAGAATCTCCAAATGCCTTCCTTCTCTTTTTTCACACCCTCCAAGTCAACGCCTCTCCAGAGATGGGGCTGTATATGGCGGGTAAAAACATTGAGAACTGGAGAGTACCAAGTAAAATAGGTAAAATGTTTGTTTATTGCAGAAGATAAGATAAGGCAGGGAGAACAGGGAAGAGACATCTACAAAAAATGCACGAAAAGCAGAAATGAGAATTCTCGTAATTCTGAACACAGGTCTTCAATTTGTTCATGGGAATCAATCAGCAGTGTGTGCAGGACAGACGACGCTAGAGACAATCAGGTTCCAAAAACAATTTATATTTCTTTGGGGGCCAGAATAGAATAGAATAGAATAGAATAGAATAGAATAGAATAGAATAGAATAGAATAGAATAGAATAGAATAGAATAGAATTTTTTATTGGCCAAGTGTGATTGGACACACAAGGAATTTGTCTTGGTGCATATGCTCTCAGTGTACATAAAAGAAAAGATAAGTTCGTCAAGAATCATAAGGTACAACACTTAATGATAGTCCGGGTACAAATAATCAAATCATAGTAGGAACCAGTCAATATAAATTGTAAGGATACAAGCAACAGTTACAGTCATACAGTCATTTGTGGGAGGAGATGGGTGATGGGAACGATGAGAAGATTAATAGTAGTGCATAAATACTAGCAGCAGTGATGGCCAATGCTAGGATGGCTTTAAAGAGGACTTGGAGGAAGAGGAAATGCATGCGACGAGTAACACCTAGCAATTAAAACTATATGGAATCTCCCTGTTGAGAAACAGTCTGCTTTTTAATGTCATTTGCTGGAATTCCAAGGGAAGAAGACGGCCATCCTTGTGGTCACCGCTGGGATCAGGATCCTGGCCTAGACCTTTTCAGCCTGCTGGGTACTTACATTTACACCTCGACTGGAATGAGTGGTTTGGACACATTCCTTTGAGAGGCGTTCCAGGGGCCATATTCATAGAAGTGGGCGAGGCCAGGACAAAGAAGCACGTAAGGACCGAACTATTTAAATTTAAATGATGTTAAATCAATTAAATGCTGCTATGGTGAATACTCCCCACATAGTTAATAATTTCCATCCTCTGTCTCACTAAAAATTACAATTGCACTGTGGCTCTGGGAGGAGGTCTGGAGCCTTTAGGGAACCACACCGGGCTTAGGCTGTTTACCTGTAGACTACGCCTTGCAGGCTGCCTTGAATGTCATTATTCCCTCTTTGAAAGAGATCCAGTGCTCTGAATGGTTTAACATCTCTGCTTGTTCCACAGAAGCTATGTGGATGGAGATGTGTGGACATGAAAACAACATTTCAGGGGATGCGTGGACATGAGGGGGGGATAAAGCTTTAAATACTTTCAGCTGACCCCAATTTGGCAGCATCGTTTGAAGGGGGTCTCTCATTCTTCAAGAGTAGTTGTATAGCAGGGGTCTCCAACCCGCAGGCCGCAGCCCACTACCGGGCCACAGAAGTGGTGGATGAGTGTGCACACATGCACACATGCAAAGCTGCATTTGTGAAAGCGGTGTGCACGCACGCAAAACCATCCCTTCTCACTCCACTGCCATTGCCACCTCTGACAGTCCAACAAGCCAGAAAGGCTGGAGACCAATGTTGTATAGCAGCGGTTCTCAACCTGTGGGTCACGACCCCTTTGGGGGTTGAACGACCATTTCACAGGGGTCACCGCGCGCGTTAGCCCGCCATCTTGGTGCCACCGTCACTGCAGGGGTGAAATGCTCCCGGTTCGGCCGTGCCTGCGGATCGCCGGATAGCCGGTAGCGACAGAAGCGGGAGACGGACGCCGCCATTTGGGTTCTTGTACCCTCTGCGCATGCGCAGAACGCTTTGCACATGCGCAGAGGGTAAAAGAACCCAAATGGCGGCGTCCAGGCGGGTGGG
>QLTV01004426.1:4509556-4537384 GCA_003457575.1 Thermophis baileyi | reverse complement strand
GCTGGGGGGGCGCAGCGGCGGCGGGGGGGGTCACGGCATTAGAAAGGTTGAGAACCACTGTTGTATAGTATTGTAGTAATAGTAGTATAGGTAGTCCTTGACTTACATCCATTTAATGACTGTTCAAAGTTACAGTGGCACTGAAAAAAGTGACTTATGACCACTTTTCACACTTAACACCATTGTAACATCCCTGTGGCCACGTGATCAAAATCCGGGCACTTGACAACTGACATGTATCTATGACAGTGGATTTCTCCTGGGTTCCTGTGATCACCATTTGTGACCTTCCCAGCTGGCTTTTGATAGGCAAAGTCAATGGGGGGGAAGCCAGATTTGCTTAATGACTACACAATTCATTTAATGCAGTGATTCGCTTAACAACTGTGCAAAATGGCCATAAAATGGGGCACAATTCACTTAATTGTCTTGCTTAGCAACAAGATGTTTGGGCTCCATTGCGCTCATACGTTGAGGACTACCTGTATAATTTTTGCAACAGAGATCGTCGTCATGGAATGGAAAAGCATTGAATCCAAAAGTAAAAGTGATTAGGGCAGAATATTTGGGGTGTCCCCTCCCCACCAAATAAGTTGAAACCAGGTCCATGAAAATTGAGAGGGCTTGTCAAAAATGGTTTTGCTGTCTTTGAAACATGGAGAGTTCTGAGTTGCCAGGCTGGTTTCTCCCTCCAGGAGGCAAAAGAATTTATGGAGAGGCAGACCGATAGGAGAGGAAGGAAAAGGTGGCTTAAGTGCTGAGCTGCCTTCAATAAAAAGTTTGGACTTGTGGACAATGGACCATCAAACTAATCATGGAGGTTTAGATTGATATACCTACAGGCTTGTTCATGCAGAAGTTGCAACCCAGTTAATGCCAGCTGCATTAGAGTGCAAGTTAGAGTGCAGTACTGCAAGCTACTTCAGCTGACTGTTAGCTGCAGTTCAGCGGTTCAAATCTCACCGGCTCAAGGTTGACTCAGCCTTCCATCCTTCCGAGGTGGGTAAAATGAGGACCCAGATTGTTGGGGGCAATATGCTGACTCTGTGAACCGCTTAGATAGGGCTGTAAAGCACTATAAAGCGGTATATAAGTCTAAGTGCTATTGCTATTGCTATTCATGCATTCACACACTTGGGCAAAGTTGGCTCAAGTTAACTTTAGATTTGGGAGTCTTTTAGAGCAGCGGTGCCCAACTTTTCCAGCTTGGCGGCCCAGCAGGAGGAGGGGAGGGAATGGTTCTGTGTTAATGGGAGGCGCGCGTGCAAGCACGTGCAGCTCCATTTGTACAAGCGGCAGGTTGCGCGTGCCCGCCGCTTACGCAAATGGAGCTTCACGAGGGAGCCTGAGCCCCCATCGTTCCCACAAATGGAGCATCATGGTTCCAAATGGTCTGCAGCCTAGGGGTGACCCCTGTTTTAGAGGGTTAGCGTTTTGTGTGAATCATTCTACCTATCTGGTAATTTGTGATCCATCATATAGTAGCATGAGACATGCTGTGACCTGTTGGGTCATCCTTTGAAAGAAATTTCCTTATCAGATTCCTTAATGCTTTCAATAATGGCAGAGTTTCTAGTGTAGTGGAAAAGTTTTTTAAAAATCAGGGTAAAGATGTACAGGTAGTCCTCAACTTAAGACCACAATTGAGCCCCCAAATTTCTGTTGCTAAGCAAGACAATTGTTGAGTGAATTTTTCCCCATTTTATGACATTTCTTCCCACATTTGTTAAGTGAAACTCTGCATTTGTTAAGTTAGTAACGCAGTTGTTAAGTGAACCTGTTGTAAGTTGAGCTGTACTTACCTTGAAAGGATTCCACATGTTGACTCTGCTACAGTCAAGCACCAAAAGTGGACCACAGAAGAGTTTTATGATATTTTGTATTGTGTGCTAAAATGCTTTATGACATTAAATGTTTTATAAAATTTGCCAAATTTTAATTCCATGGAAGTCGTGGATCCCAGATTTTGGATGCATCCTGTACGTTACTCCATTTGAGGCAGTGGTGGGTTGCTGCTGGTTCGGACCGGTTTGCTCATATCAGTGGCGGAAATTTGCACCCGCTCGCTGAACCGGCAGTGATGGCCAGCTGTCCACGCCCCCAAACCGGTCCTCCGGTTACTGTGGCTGGCAAAGAACCCTCTGCGCATGCGCAGAGGCTTCTGCGCATGCGCAGAGGCTCATTTCCCTGACATGACGTCGCGATGCAAACCGCTAGGGAAGGTAAGTGGAACCTACCCCTGATTTGAGGTACCTGTGGTTCAAAAGGTTTTACCCTATGATGCGTCATTTCACCCAGTTAAAGTTCTGAGAGTTTTCGTAGTGTACAGATTTCAGAAAATGGGTTAATTCAGTAATTAAGATAAAAATGTTTGGTGAACAGAGCCTAGTATACAAATTTAAGGCACTGCAAACCTTAAGTTGTTGCCAAAATGGATGGGACTAGAGTATTTAATTACAGGGGTGGGCTTCAAAATTTTTAGCAAGGGGTTCTCTACCCGGTTGCTGGGTGGGTGTGGCCATGGTGGGCATGGCCTAGTTAGCCTCCTGCACCACGGCGGGGGTCGGGGCTTTTTGCCCTCCCCGGGCTCCGGAGGCTTTCCTCGAGCCTCCAGGAGGGCGAAAACAGCCTCCCCAGGCTCCGGAGGCCCTTTGGAGGCCAGAAACAGGCCCGTTTGCTGCCTTCCCGAACTTCTGGTAGGCCCGTTTTTCGCCCTCCCCGAGCCTCCGCGCGTGCCCTGCACTTACCTGCATCCAAAACAGGCCGCGTGGGGACTCCTGGGAGGGGGTGGGCGGGGCCAGCCAGGAGTGGGATTTGGGGGTTCACCGAACTGCACAGAATCTTAGCTAGAGGTTCTCCTGAACCCCTGCGAAACCCAGAAGCCCACCCCTGATTTAATACAAGGAAAGTACAATTTCTTTAATTAACATTCAATAGAATTTTTTAAAATTTTTGTCCTGGCCTTCCCCACGTTTCGTCATGTGTTCCTTCCCTTCCTGCACATTCTGCTTACAGGCCAAGGGTTAGGGTTTCAATCTCATAAAGGCACACCCCTTATATACAGTACAGATGTCCTGTTTTCTGCCAGCAGAACAATGGATGGACCCTTTTGACAAAGATCTTGATAAATATTGCCTTTCTCAGACAAACAATTAGAATTGCTTGTGCAACTGAATGAAAATTCCTTTCAGGAAGTTCTTAGGCAGTTGAACACCCATCTAGAAACCATTTCCTACTCTTCAGGCAACATTACTTCAACGTGGTTTCATTTAAAAAGTAACCGTCATTCTCTCTTCAGTTTGTGCCTAGTTTATGAGGCATTTAAATTTCTGCTAGTTCTTTTCCATTTGTAACTCTTGGTTTTAAAATATCAAAGTGCGCAAGGTGTATCACATGTCCCTTTGGTGCACGGTGAACCTACTTGAGAAGAGGCAAAGAAACGGATTTTATGCAAATCTTGTTGGACTCTGACAGTTAAAGGGACAAAACACCAATGCCTGATCAGAAGAAAGATATGAAGTAAAATACACAAGAAAAGGAGAATAGAAGGATTACTAGGATGGGAGATTCTGAGTTGGGTGAATGGGTTGCCCTCACAACAAATTATTTGATAAGTCATATTTGTTTTAAAGGAAAACAGATGTTATCCTAGACAAATAGACCTTTGATCTGATCCAATATCGCTTTTCAATATCATACTTTCTCCACTAGATTTTTTTTTTTACACCTGAACAGCTTTTTCCATAGTGAGATCATTTTCTACTCGCATCTAACCCACGGGGGAAATATACCCCAAGAACCCCTTTTTCTGACATTATCTCACAATATTGCCTTCATCTCATCCCCAAACCTGAGGCAGCTTTAAATTTGCTTTTAACTGATTTAACAGATTAACAGAGTTGGAAGGGACCTTGTAGGTCATCTAGTCCTACCCCTACACTGCTGTCCCTATGTTTAAGTAGTGTTTTTCCTCTTAATCAGGCAGCAACCTGTGGCTGTTTTGATACAGGTAATCCTCAACTTATGATCCCACGGTGGCGCAGTGGTTAGAGTGCAGTACTGCAGGCTACCTCTACTGATCACCGGCTGCCAGCAGTTTGGCAGTTCAAATCTCACCTGGCTCAAGGTTGACTCAGCCTTCCATCCTTCCGAGGTCGGTAAAATGAGGACCCTGATTGTTGGGGGCAATAGGCTGACTCTGTAAACCGCTTAGAGAGGGCTGTAAAGTACTGTGAAGCGGTATATAAGTCTAAGTGCTATTGCTATTGCTATCCCAGTTGGGGCCAGAACTTCCACTGCTGAGGCAGCTGTAAAATGAGTCACACCCAATTTCATGATTTTATGGGCTGCAGTCTTTAAGTGAATCTGGCTCCCCTGTTGACTTTGTTTGCCAGAAACTCTAAGGCAAAAGGTTGCAAAAGGTGATCACGTGACCCTGGGATGCTGCAACTGCATAAATACAAGTGCTTGAATTTTGATTATGTGACTTCAGGAATGCTGTCACAATCATAATTGGGAGAACTGCTTGTAAATCTCTTTTTTTAGCACCGTTGCTAAACCAATTGTTGTAAACTGAGGACTACTTGTAGGTGCAATCTGCTTTGCTTCACTAACCATTTTGTTATTGGCACAGTCAGGTGACCCCTAAGAGGTGGGATCAGCCACTTTAGACTGCTGTGGGCATGGCCCTTCCCTTCACGTCTTTGGTGCTTCCCCCCCCCCCAGTTTGGGCAGTGAGTAATTCCAGTTATTTCAAACGAGGTTCTCAATTTTGCACACTTTGGGGGGCCGATTTTGAACGTGGGATCCTATATCAGCTATTGGGAGATGGTTGGCAGTTCTAAAAATTGGCTAGCTCTATTTCCATTGTCTCTCCAACATCACATCTGTTAGAGGGGGTTAGGAGCTGGCTGAGTGCTTCTTCAAAGAAAGCCCAACTAACAACTGAACAAAGAGATGAGGGGGAACTGTGAGACCAAGCAGAATAGCTATCTGTCTGCCCCTTCCAACTTCAAAATGCACACAGCCTCCTTTCAGCTATTAGGTTTATTTTGACCTCACTCGTGCAAAACATTTGTGCAAAACTAGGGACATTTTTTGACTGATAGCTAAATCCCCCAATTTTGACACCCATCAAAACTCCCTCCCTCCTCAAGTCTCTTCCCCATCTCACATTAAGGAGAATGGCTGGTGGACATTATTCTGTGGGCTGGAGATGTTTAGTGGGAGGAGAAGTCAAAGGAAAGCACCAATCCCATTCCTTAACATTCTGTGCTTATGATCAATCAGGACCCCAGTACAGGTAGTCCTCAACTTACAACAGTTCGTTTAGTGAGTGTTCAAAGTTACAACTGCGCTGAAAAAAATGACATGACTGTTTTTCACAGTTACACCCTTTCCAGCATCCCCATGCTCATATGATCAAAATTCAGATGCTTAGCAACTGGTTCATATTTATGACCGTCACTGTGTCCCAACCTTTTGCGACCTTCTGACAAGCAAAGGCAATGGGGAAGCCAGATTCACTTAACAACCGGGTTACTAACTTATCAACTGCAGTGATTCACTCAACTGTGACAAGAAAGGTCGTAAAACGGGGCAAAACTCACTTAACAAGCGTCTCATTTAGCAACTGAAATTTTGGGCTCAATTGTGGTCATAAGTCAAGGACTACCTGTACATGGCACCAATTGGCTTTGGATGCAGGAGGTGGATCCACATTAAGCCAGCAAATGTTATGCTGGTGTAGGTTTCTGCTGACTCAAAGATTGGAAGCTTCAGCAGTGGGGAAAGGCCCTAATTTGTATGTAGAGCAACATACCTGAAGGCAGCAGTGAAATCTTACCTTCCCTACCGATTCGGAAGCATGTGTTTTGCGCGCATGCACTTTCCCACCCTCTGCACATGCGCAGAGGGTTAAAAAGAGGAAAATGGCGACGTCCAGGGGGGTGGGCAGAGCCTCGTGCTGCTGTCGCTACCGGTTCTCCGAACCACCGTCGTCCATCGCTACCGGTATGCCCGATCCGGGCCGAACCGGTAGCATTTCACCCCTGCCTGAAGGGCTCAGGACAGCTCTTACTTAAAAAAGGCCAGGCCAGAGGTAGGCAACCTGATGCCAAGGAATTGCTTGGCATCAAGCAGAGTCCTCATCCTACCCAATACAGCCTACACTGGAAGCTGCAAAATCAGACACTAACTTCTGGCTCTTTCTCTCCCCTTCTCCAGAATATCTCTCAGTCTTAGGAAGATGCTATAATATTCTTGGAAAACAAAAAGAGTGGATGTCTTGTTCCCCAGTGTTTTCTGTGGAAATGAGTCCACATACACAGACAGAAATGCAAGAAGAAATGTTGAGTCAGAGGTGGGTTCCTGCCGGTTCGGACCGGCTCCATAGAACCAGTAGCGGGAATTTCCCCCCCCCTCGCTGAACCGGCAGCGATGGCTGGCTGGACACGCCCCCGAACTGGCTCTCTTGGCGGCGCCATAGGCGGCGCCATCTTGTTTTTTGCTTCTGCGCATGCGCAGAAGCTGGGTTTTTAGCACTGCGCATGCGCACGCCCACACGGCATGTGAGGAAGCGAACCGGCAGCGAGGTAAGTCAGAACCCACCCCTGTGTTGAGGTGTTAAGAAAAAGGCATCTGATGACTACTCACATCCACTGTGGCAGCCTTATCTAACTCTCATCATCTCTCATCTATCTATTATCTGTCTATATCTATCCAATTTGTATGCCACTCAGCCCTGAACAATTTTGGAACTAGCCAAGCCTTACATCATGCTCTTAAATTAAAGGCAACTGGACAAAAAAAAAAAAAGTTGCCAAAGCCTGAGTTAACTCCTCTTTCTGATACAATTCTTGGCATATCATCAAACCACAGCACTCATTTGAGGAAACTGTCACGTACCACGAAATAATACTTCTTTGTCAAATAAAAATGTTACAAATGGCTGGGGTGAACTTTCTCTTGGTGTCGCATGTCATGTCAATGTGTGCTCCGTGTAGACAGGCCTGACAGGCGATTGGCATCGCAAGATTTATATTCTGTGACATCATTGCATCAGATGAGGCCTTTCTGCCAGCCAATCCTTCTTTCTCAAGTCTTGGAGTAAGGGGGGGGAGGGGTAGCTTTTCCAAGAAGTGTCATCATACATAGTCTTTGCGGGCATAGCTGCTCGCGGAAGGGTGTCTTCCTGTCCAATATCTCATTGGATAGGATTTATTGTCCTCCTTTCGAGGAACGAAGCAACAGAATGTGCCTCCACCAAGGATCAGGAAAGCACTAGCTGCCCAACCTATGTAAAGTGAAATACCCAGCTCTCTCTTCAGGGCCTCAGGAATGAGTGGGTTATAGAAGTTACTGACAATGTTCCTTGCTGACCAGGAGACAGGAAAGAGGAGCGCCATTCCAGCTAGGATGAACACCACACCAGCTATCATCAAAACTTTGGCCTTGGTATTTGGGTCTTCTACGAAGCGGGTGCACCTTACTCCAGAGATGGCAATCAGGAGAGCCAGGAAAGACATGGTGATGGAGACCACCACCAAGACGCGGGTGGTTTGTAGGTCTGCTGGTAGGTCAAGTAGGGAGTCATAGACCTTACATTGCATCTGACCAGTGCTTTCATAAACACAGTTCATCCACAGCCCCTCCCAGAAGACCTGTGCCACAATGATGTTGGATCCGATGAAAGCCGTCACCTTCCACATGGGCAGGGCACAGGCCAAAATAGAGCCCAGCCAGCCCAGGATAGACAGTGCCAGTCCAACCAGCTGCAGGACCAGGGCTGCCATCATGCTCCCACCTGCTGGAAACAGAACCCTGATTGATTAGGATGAAAGCAGCACCAATTAGCTAGGACTAATTGGAGGTAACCCACAAAAAGGATCTTAGTCTTATACAAAGACGGGAAGGGAAAGTATGTTGCATTCCTCTGCTCAAAGAGCTAATATTTACAGATACATGAATCAAGATACATTTTCAGAGAATTCCTTTTGTGCAGATTAAAGCTATACATTCAACAGTTTTGAAGTTTCTGAGAAAGTGAAATTGACCTGAACGAAGGACCAGAATCCTAAAACCTTTCTTTTTTGTAATTCATGTAGAACACTTATTGGTCCAGGCTTAATTAAGAGTGTCCATATTGATTGATGCTAAGTCAGCTCTACAACGTAATTATTAGTGGATATCGGAACTTGGGGTTTTTTCCTATCTTTTGGAGCTGCTGGGCTGCTATGAATGGGATTATAAACTTTAGGACAAAATAGCTGCATCGTTTTGCCAAAAAAAAAAAAAACAACAACAACTGGAAAAACAAAATACAAAGAACTTGTTCCTACAGTTGGTCATGGTGCAGAGGGGTAGCAAAGCCTCAAAGCAAACCCACGCCCGGGGAACCAACCCCCAACCCCCACCCAGCCCAGCACACAGGCTTTACTTGCTCATTCAGAAATCTCCTCAGGCCTTTTTCCAGAAATCTCCTCAGGCCTTTTTCGTGCCTTATGCTCCTAGCGGGCGAGATTCACTCACTCCAGTTACTCATTCCTCTCTTTCAAGAAAAACCTGAAAGAAAGAAAAAAAATCCTCTCACACACACTCCCAACACAGACAAGCCACTCCAAACACCTTCTGATTCCTTCTCCCTCCCATTTAGCTATGCTTTCCAGACTTCACTAATAGAGAAGGGCTTTCGATAGACTCTATTCCAGGGGTCTCTAACTTTGGCAACTTTAAGACTTGTGGATTTCAACTCCCAGAATTCTGGGAGTTGAAGTCCACAAGTCTTAAAGTTGCCAAGGTTGGAGACCCCTGTTCTATTCCACTCTATTCAATAGAATCTACACCTTCTCATTCCAATTTCCCCTTGCCTCCTTCTCTCTGGTGGTATTTTTTTCTTCTTTTCTTTCAAATTTGGCAACTTGACAACAAAGTTGTGTGGGCTTCAACTTCAGAATTCCCCAGCCGGGATCCCAGGTCATAGGATTGCCATTTGTGCTCTTCCCGGCCAGCTTCTAACAAGCAAAGTCAATGGGGGAAGCTGGATTTGCTCAACGACCATGTGATTGGCTCCACTGCAGTGATTCATTTAACAACTGGAGCAAAAAGAGTCCATAAAATCAAGTGTGACTCAAGAGAGAGAGAGAGAGAGAGAGAGAGAGAGAGAGAGGGACTTTTTGCTGGGGCTGCTGGGGCTCCTAATAAAGGAATCATTGATTTAACTACAGAGGATTTGTCATGCTTGGAAGCCAGGTCAGAACACCACATAACAAAAATATGGAATAAAATGACATATAAAATAATAAAATAATAAATCACAGGTATCCAGAGGACCTTGTGGGTGCAGAGCAGAGTATCTACAGGGGGTAATAGGGCTGGAGGCCAAGTAGGCAATTTACATAACCCCCATTCAATAGTTTGCTAACACATTGGACAGCCTCTGTCTTTTACTCCAAAACAAGACTCAGTGCAGAAAGTGCAGAACCGGGTAGAACTTAACTATCTTTAGATGATCTTCCATTAAATTTAATTCAATGCAACTTTTCGGGATGTTGAGGGGGTGGTGGAATGAGGCAACAAAGCCAGTTAATTTGCTTCCTGTTTAGTGTTTAGTTCTGAGATGCTGTGTAAACACTGACCAGGAAATCAGAAGCCTGTTTTTCCAGTGGCCCCACCTACCCAGCTGCTATGTCTCCCTTTTCAGCGCCTCCATACTATGATGGAGATGTTTTCTTACCCAATACCTTCGATGTTGCTCCTGCACCCAGAAGGAAAACAATTATAATCACCCACCCTGCCTTGTTTGCTCCCCATTCAGAATCTGAGCTGCAGATTTCTCTGCTGTGCATTTTGAAGACAATCCCAGGGCAGGTATACTCTCCTCATCCCAGCCCTCCACCTTCATTACTGGGGTGAAAAGACTGGCCTCCCACTTCATTTTGGAGCTCAATTTTGTGGTTTTTCTCTCTGTGTTCAAGCACACTTTGGAGTGTGGACCTATGTTGTATATACCAATGTCCCTGGACTAGAACCATCCAGATGTGCTAAGACTGTAAGATGTTTAGAACTCCCAATCAGCTTTTCCCTCAGAACGTTGGGAACTGTATACATACAGTATTGTATTGTTGTATCATCTTATATGCTTTGCTATTCTTTTTTTAGTACTTTTTACTATTTTACTATTTCGTTTTGGTATGTAAATGTATTTTAAAATTAATATGCTGCCTAGAGATACGTGCCACGGCATGCATAAGTATTTTAAACAAATCAATTAATTATTCCGCCCAGAGTCCTTTGGGAGTTGGGCGGCATACAAATACAATAAATAAATAAATAAATAAATAAATAAATAAATAAATAAATAAATAAATAAATAAATAAATAAATAAATAAATAAATATTCTCCTCAGTTTGCAAAGTCCAAACAGATGCTCCCTCTGCTGAAGCCATAACTTCAGAATACGATGACTCATCTCTTCTTAAGGTACAGTATACCGATTAGCATTTGGAGTTTTGTACAAAACAATGACTGTGTTTTCACAATATGCTTAACTTAATTAATTCTGGCTATAAACTAGCCAAGGAGGCTGGGTTTGTACAACTTGCTAACCCTTCAAGGATACTAAGCAAGCTTAAAACCCATCAAGGATAATAAGCAAGCTGTGCAAAGGTAGTCTACAACAGGTGTGTCCAACCCACGGCCCATGGGCCACATGTGGCCCTGGACTGCTAGTAATGTGGCCTCACAAGATTGTAAACTTTTAACATTATTATGTGATTTTATATTATAAAACTATATTATATATATTTATATGCAACCCAAGACAATTCCTCTTCATTCAATATGGCCCAGGAAAGCCAAAATGTTGGACACCCATGGTTTCCATTTTTGACTGGTTGGGTTAAGCATGTAATGTGAATCACCCCAAAACTGAAAGTCTAGACATATTTATCTGGAAGTAAGTCCCTCTGAGTTAATTAACCAGATAATACACCTAACCCAAATTAATAAAACACAATTACTATTGACAATATAAGCGTGATACATTTCAACCCATAAGGCATTTTATGTTTTAATTTGATGGACTGGTTTATATAACACACTAAAGTAATGAAGAGTTGCTCCATACCATATTTAATAACAAATTACCTTTCCTATTTTAGATCATCTAGAATGTTGTACAAACTGATCTAATGTGTACAATTCTTCTCTTAATTGTAGATGGACAGAGATAGCATGTTAGAAACCTATAAACTGTAAAAAGTGACTGACAATTTCCAGCTGGACAGCTGCAGATGTTTATTGTACATCATGCATAAATTGTGTGTGGATCTGATTTAAAAAAATCTGGACAGACCACTAGATGATAGCTTGTTGCTCCAAATCATGGGATCTCGAATTTTGGAGCCCGAATTTTGGTTACTCTGGTTTTCTAGTTTTATAAAGACAAATTATCAAAAGACCAATGAGAGGATATCAGTGGCAATTAACCAAGATATCAAAAAAGATGTTGAGGAAGTCAGTTCTAAATTATGGATGGTGGAGAGTTCTTGTTGGAAAGTGTTGATCTGCTTTGGAGTTTCTGTGCAAGATTCTGACTGGCCCAATAGGAACCAGTGTGGTGCAGGGATGGGTTCCAACTTACCTCGCTGCCGGTTCACTTCCTCCCACGCCGCGTGGGCGCACCTTGTGGGCGCACGTGCATGCGCAGTAACAAAAAATCAGGAAAAAAAAAACAAAGCCGAAAAAAAGATGGCGACCGCATGCACAGTGCCGGAAGTCAGCTTCTGCGCATGCTCAGAAGGGGAAAAAAAATTAAAAAAAATTTTAAAAAATTCAAAAAAAAGATGGCGGCCCCCACGGACCGGCACCGACCGATCCTGTTCGGTGATGTCATCGTGACGTCACCAGTGGGCAGCTACTGGTTCGGGAGAACCGGTCCGAACCGGCCCACCCCTGGTGTGGTAGAATCAATAGTCCTTTTCTCTGATCCAGCAAACAGCTTTAAGCAGCATGAGCAGGTTTTTTTTACATATCATCCAGGCAACTTACCACCCAGCAGAAATCCATTTCAAAGGAATCAATAATGGGCAGTAGTAAAAAAAATAATCAGCTGACAGAACAGATGGTCCCCCTCCTTCTCCAATGCATAATTAACAACCCAATGTTTCAGCCACATGAACCAAGCATCTGATAAGTTCACTAACCAAATGCATAGGAAAATGTCCCTAAATGATAACAAAGAACAGGTGTAAAATAAAAGTGCACTGTACTGTATAGATACATTGAATTCAAGGAAAGACAAGAGAGGCACACATAAAAAAACTCCAAGGGATTTTATTTTTGTGCTTATAATTAAAATAGTTATAGACTGCTTTTACACGAGCTCAAAGCAATTGATAAACAATAACGTCTCACAAATAATATATGAAAAAACCAGTTCTAATAATGTAAAAATTAACTTTCCTTTCTTTCTTCAGCATCTCTGCAAGGGAGGAACAAGTTTGTAACACCTCTGGGCTCTGCAAATAGTGCCTTTGTCAAAGGAAAGCTACACACCCATCTGGAAAACTTGACAAAATCTTATTTTGGAGAGTAATTCATTCTAAATGATGGTCTGACACTCCATTAAATAATAAGAACGATAATAAAACCTGACTTGTGTCTATCCCCCGAGACATTTTTCTTTATTTCATAAGCACCTGGATAGAACCCTGGTATTCAAAATTAGCTGAGGATAATATTCCAAAGAGTCTGCTTCAAATCCAGCCCTGAATGGAAGAAAGGTGGAAATAGATCTTTTTAAATATACTTGGTCCTATTTAACACCAGTCCATCATTCCCAAATTGCCGATTGGAATTGGAGACACTCGGTATAGTCTCAACAGAATTTAGACAGTACTTTATAAATGAACAGAAATACCATCCTGGTAGCCAGTCTCAAAATGTCTTTTTTAAGATTATCCCTCCCTCAAATTAGATTTACACCTGTATTCAAGCATTCAAAACTGGTTTAACTCTGGGTTTAAATTAATCCATGCAAGACATTAAAAAGGTACACTGTTGTTATTCAATCTCTTCCCTGTGATTTCAAATTTCCTATCATATCTCTGAAGATCTCAAATAAACCGGGTCTACTACTCCTTTCTCAACTCATTGTCTGACAGCCCAGAAACTAATTATCCCACAGTTTGAGCTTCCTCCTCCTAGACCTCCACAACCTGCAAACCTAGATATAGTTCTGCTTAATCATTGCATCCTTTTTAAAGAGTTTGCAGCAATTTGACGAAGGCAAGTGAACAGGGGCCTTCCCAGAGAACTTCCCGTTTTCAGCAGGTATCAAAATACCCACAAGAGTGATTGCAAATAATGGAACACACAGTTATGGAAAGAGAGCCAGAAACCAAACTTGATGAACACTAAGACTCTTTGCTACGCAGATTTCCAAATACAAAGAGACAGCCAGCAATTAGAGGGGGCTTATACCCATGCTCTTCACCTCCACCAATGACTGTTCTTGCCACTATTACACACCAGGTCTATATCCACCATCAAATTCTTCTAGCCAAATGTCAAAGGTGTCTGGAAGTCCAGCAAGCACCCACCCCACTTCAAGCTTCCCTGTTGCAGCTGCATTTCATGTGGGCCTCCACTTCAGCAATTTTTCTCCGGCTTTTCAGTTGAGCTGAGCTGAGCTAGCTAAGATCCTGGTGAGTTTGAAGGTGACTAGTCTTCCATTAGTCTCACAGAAGCCAGTTTTCAGTACAGTTTGGATAGGAGCATCTGTCAGATTCCGGTCCTTGAGAGATGTTTGTTCAAACAGGTGAATGCAAGAAATGAATCCCTGCTTTCCGAATCTGGATGAAATATGCCAGGCTTCCTGCTGCTACGCTGAGTCCAAAGGATGGGAAAGGATGGTCCCTCCTCACACTGAAGTCCACTTAGTCCCTAACTACCTCCTCCATGGTGCAAAGTCCCCAAGACAGATGAGGGAGGAAGAATGGCTTAGACATAGTTGCTGGCTGGCACTGATTGAGCTGCTGAGTACTTTGTTGAATAAGGTTTCTCGTGTTTGGGGGGGCAGTTGCAACACAGTAGCCCTCCTCCGATGAGCAGCAGGCCACAGGAGGCCCAGCCAATATAGAGAGAAGCCCCCAAGTCCCGCTTTTTGCTGTCTGGGACCATCGGGTTGTAGAAGTCTCGTATGATGTTGTTTGCCGTCCAGCAGAGTGGAATCAGAAGCATGATGCTGGAGATGAGGAAAATAACTCCAGCGAAGATCATCACCTTGGCTTTGGTAGCTTCGTCTTCCACGCAGTTAGTGCACTTCCCTCCAATGATGGAGAAGAAGATGCCAATGATGGCCAGCACGATGGCAATGACTATCAGAGCCCGAGCAGCTTGCATGTCCTGCGCCATTGCCAACATAGACTCGTAGACCTTGCACTGCATCTGTCCCGTGCTCTGGACCACACAGTCCATCCATAGGCCCTCCCAAATAATTTGGGCCACCACAATGTTGTTGCCTATAAAGGCTGTCACCCTCCACATCGGCAACCCACAACAGAGGATGCTACCTAGCCATCCGATCACCGACAAGGCAATTCCCAAGACTTGCATCCCCATGGAAGCCATGGCGTTCTCCTCTTGCTTCTTGGAGCAGCTACAGCCAAGGAGGCAAAAATTTATTTTAAAACCCCCAAACTGGAGAACTACAACAAGAGACGGTGCAATAATACTGAAATGCGGGTGGCAAATTTGGGGAACTTATAGGCTGCGGTGATGGGTGGAGTTTTACAGAAGCCATCCAGTCTGAACAGACAGGGAAGCTCAAACCTGTTCCCCAGGATTCCTTCTCCTCCTCCTCTCCTCTTCGTCAAAGAGGGGTTGTTATCCTGGCAGAAGCGGGTTTCTCCAATCCTGACTCACCAATAAATCCCAGCCCCAAAAGGAAGATACAGCATGAGATCAGAAGCGAAGGGTGAGAACAGAAGGTTTCCCCACCTCGTTCTTTGCTGAAATCTTTGTAAGCTGATGTAAATGTTTCATTCTTACTAAGGGCATAGAAATTGCTCAGCAAGTCTGACCCAACGTTCCTTCTAGCTCAATGTCCTACCTTCCATCAGTGATCATTCAGATGCTTCAGGAGGTGCAGAAGGAAGTCTTGCATTGATGACATTAAAGCAGTGGTTCTCAACCTTTCTAATGCCATGACCCCCTGCGACCCCCTCCCTGCCGCCGCGACCCCCGCCCTGCCCCTTCCCCGCACGCGATGAGGTGACAAAGGGGGCGTGGCACCAGGGGTGAAATGCTCCCAGTTCGGCCGTGCCTGCGGGTCGCCAGACAGCCGGTAGCCACGGAAGCGGGAGACGTCGCCCACCCGCCCGGACGCCGCCATTTGGGTTCTTTTACCCTCTGAGCATGCGCAGAGGGTAAAAGAACTCAAATGGCGGTGTCCGGGCGGGTGGGCGACGTCTCCTGCTTCCGTGGCTACCGGCTGTCCGGCGACCCGCAGGCATGGCCGAACTGGGAGCATTTCCAAGATGGCGGGCTAGCGCATGCGGCGACCCCTGTGAAAAGGTCGTTCGACCCCCAAAGGGGTCGCGACCCACAGGTTGAGAACCGCTGCATTAAAGGGTCCACTGCTTCTACCTAAAGAGATTCCAGTCAATTATCCTAACCTAGTAGTCATCAATATTAGTTCTCTTTGCAAATCGTGCTTCTGCTACAGATCACAAACTGTAGCAAGGAGGAGGATTTGCTCACCTTTCTCTAGGAGCACAAGGCTATTCACAAATAAATTTTCCCACAATAACTTTTTGAGGTAGATTGGAATGGGTGGAACTGACTCAATGACACTTAGTGGTCTTTATGGTCCAGAGGTTACTTGGTTCTCCTTAATTCATGCCTAACATCTGTTACCCTGATGTTTGTCTTTAGAACTCTCCAAGTGAAGAATTACTCTCTAGTCTCCACCCAGTATAATGCTGTTCTGCATGGAAGCATTCTTCCCTTCCCACACCCTCCTTTGCAATTCAGATAGGACTGTCCCGCTCCAGGCCCTGCTTCTAGTCCAATTGCTGTGAGGGCATCATAGATGATCACCTCACCCTCAGAGGATGTGATGACCACAGGCAGCTGGGCTACACCCCTGAGAGCACCAAACTGGTTGAGCAGCAAAGGTTGCAACATCCCAAGTCTTATGGAAATAGAGGGGAAGAAACTACAGGCAAGTTTCAGTGCACCACAACATATCTTCTCTCATAAATACGTTCAGGCGGCGATAGTCAGGGTCTTTGTAAGAATCTTTTGTGGGAATTAACTCCAACTTTAGTGCAGTGCAAGAGTCACCGGAGGTTTTTAAGAAGAGATTGGACAACCATTTATCTGAAACGGTACAGGGTTTCCTGCTTGAGCAGGGGGTTGGACTAGAAGACCTCCAAGGTCCCTTCCAACTCTGTTATTCTATGTTTCCAAGCAGATTTCACAAAGGGAACATAGGCATAGTATCATTACTCGTGAATAGTACAAACAAGGTGAAAGGATCAGATTTCTCAACAGCGTGCATGGAAAATTTCAGCAAGAACTGATCGAGCTGATATAACATTGCTGTTCTTTTGTCAACATGTGCTTCAGGCACTTTGTCTTGGGGGAAAAAGTGTGGAGACTAAACTGATAGCATCCCATGATATAGCCATCGGTAAAGCCCTCTGCTTTTTTTTTTTACATGCTGTATGTCATGTGTACGACATCCATAAAACAAGTAGGGCTTCGATAGCGTTGTCACGATCATCCTCTTGAGTGTTTTTTATTCCACCTCGCAGACATCTCTGTGTTATCCAAATAAGAGATTTAAAGAGGCCAGTTTGCTTCTATGTGGTGTTCAAAAAGAATCTGCCCCTTTTGCTGAAACACCCAGTTATTTTAAAATTGGATAATATTGTTTACATAATTATGGGGCTATCAGGACCTGCATTTCTTTGGGCCAGGAGTAACTTTGGATTATCTTAGAGCCAAAGTACTTACTACAATAGTGGGGAATTTGTAGAGTGTAGAATTATGGCATTCCATGGAAAAAATAATAGCTTAGGAATCAAATTAGGTAAAGCAGATCGGTTGGGGATGCTGGAGGGCAGATATTGACTATCCCGTGCACCAAGATTGGTATCCCAGTCAGATTTTGAGGCTGTATTTAATATTGTTGATGAGTTATAACATCAGGAAATCAGAAGTTTCTTCTCAGATGTAACTTGTATTTTGATCCTCAGCTTCCAGTCTTCTCCTGCAATCAGGGATGAACTTCATGGTCTTTTCCAATCTTTCTTTCTACAAATCTTTGATTTTAGCCAAAAGAGCAAGAAGTGATATACCAACCACTTTTGTGTTATCAAACTAATGGGGTGAAAGTAACTTTAAACCAAGAGTACCTGACAAGATGCCCATGAACAAAATCTACTGCCAGACTTGCTGTCCTCTAGTTAAAAAAAAGCAAAATATAGCTTATTATTTAATTACAATTAAATGAGGCATCAGTATTTAGGAAAATTTGCTGGTGTCTAATAATGTGTTTATTTCTAAGAATACCTCTAGGCCTCATATAACCCATTAAGCATTCCAGGAAAATAAAAATGGTTGGGTAGTAGCTGTAACCCAGAGCATTGCTCGAAAATGTGCTCACCAATGCAGGAAAAAGTTGAAGGCCATATTCACTTACTTAATCGGGTAGACTAAAGACTAGTGGCTGAATTCCTGCAACATACCAAGCTTGGTTGGCATTAACTTTTTCTGTGTGCAAGGTTAGCATGTTTTGTAAGGTCAGCCCATTTGATAAGTTTAGAATCTGGTACCTGAACCCATCCTTGTGGGTTATGCCATAACTAGGTTAAACATGTTGCTGACTGAGAGTTTCTAACTTCCCTAGTGACTGTTTTCCCCTTAATGGATGTTATTCTTGTAACCAAGCAAGCCTCTCAGTCACCCTCTCAGCTTTTACAAAGCAGTGTGCAACTGCTGTCAAAATTTGAAGTGTGTCTTCCTATTCAAGAAAAATGCCTACTCCAACTTAAAACATTCTTTCAACTTTATAGCCTGGAGTCCCAAATAAACATGACCTTTTACAGGTAAGGATGAGCAGAGGATGACTAAGGTCAAGTGCATCTTGACATCATTTATGTGATGAGCTTGACCATCGTAGCTTCTACCAAGCATCTAGGCCAGCTTGTCTCAACCTCAGCAGCTTAAACTATGTGGATTTCAGTTCCCAGAATTTCCCAACAACATGCCGGCTGAAAAATTCTGGGAGTTGAAGTCCAAAGTGCTAAAGTTAGATTATTACGGTTCGATTATTGCAACGCGCTCTACATGGGGCTACCCTTGAAGAGTGTTCGGAGACTACAGTTGGTCCAGAATGCGGCCACGCGAACTGTCATGGGTGCACCTAGGTACACCCATATTACACCAATTCTCCGCGAGCTGCACTGGCTCCCTATTGGTCTCTGGGCACAATTCAAGGTGTTGGTTATTACCTTTAAAGCCCTATATGGGCCAGGTTAAAGCCCTATATGGGCCCTATATCAGGGCCAGGTTATCTTCGAGACCGCCTTCTACCACATAGCTCCCAGCGACCGGTAAGATCCCACAGGGTTGGGCTCCTCTGGGGGAGGGCCTTCTCTGTGGCTGCTCCGGCCCTCTGGAACCAGTTACCTCCTGAGATCCGGACCACCCCCACCCTGTTGGCCTTCCGGAAAGTGGTGAAGACCTGGCTGTTCCGGCAGGCTTGGGGCCGTTGATCTCGCTTCTGCAATTTGGCGAGATCCGGCCATGAAAAGGTGTGTATGGGTTTTTTAATTGTTTTTAAATGTTTTTTATTATGTATCTTTTTAACAAGCTTTCTATATTTTAATAAGTTTTTTATATTTGCTGTAAGCCGCCCAGACTCCCTTGGGAGTTGGGCGGCATAGAAATGCAAATAAAAGTAAAAAAAGTAAAGTAAAGTAAAATTGCTGAGGTTGAGAAACACTGATCTAGATAATTGAGCATCTTTAACCACAGTGAGAAGAGTTTGACTCGTGGACCATCAATGTTCTCAGATGTAAATAATAGAGGACCACAATGGTTTGAGTCCTCTTCATTGTTCTTCGCCAAATGCAACCATTCAGAATAGCCCAAGAGTTGAGGGACAGCTAGGAAGGAAATTTAACTCTTTATGCATGATATGAGGTAGCAGTTAATAGCTCAGACTAGGGAGTGGAGGAGTTGCCGGTATAAGTTCAGCTCATGAGTTTGCAGGAGTGCTATAAGTGAATATCCTGACTGGGGAATTCTAGGAGTTGAAGTCCATATATCTTAAAGCTGCCAAGCTTGAAAATTAGTGTTCTATATCAATGCAATATTTATTGTAAATATTTATTCAATTTCTATAGCCACTCATCTTAATCAATGATTCTGGCCAGCTTACAATTCCAAAACATAAAAACAAAACAAAAACATTTAAAAACAATTAAAAAACCAAAATAAATACAGTATATGCAGCCAGATAGTTAGCTAGTTAACAGTAAAGCCAAGAAACGGGGGCCCTTAACACATTCAGCATCCCAAGCTCAAGTACACAGCCAAGTTTTTAAAGCCTTGAGAAATGCCATCAAGGTTGGGGCCATTCTAATCTACGGCAGGATATTCCACAGAGCAGGGGCAGAAAAGGCCTGTCTTCTAATCCCTGCCAGCTGGCACTCTTTGGCTGATGGGATCTGCAGCAAGCCAAATCTGCAACTATGAGAAGGCTATGGTTATCTGTGGTAGAAAAAGGCTAACTGTTCTCTCAGCTCCCTTATTATCCAACCTTCCCCTCCCATCTGCACATCAGAGAGGGCAAACAAAGCTTAAGCTTGGCCAAGGTTGCTGCAGGTGCAGCTCTGCTTAGCAACTAATTAGGAAGCCCAGCTTGATTTCCTGGAAAACTTATGGCTGAGCCATTCCAGCTCTGCAAAACTAATAAGCCATATTGTAGCCCTTCAGAAGTTTCTCTCCAACTGACATCCTTACCGTAAGCCAGGTTGCCTGGAGTTATAATTCCGCAACATTTAGAAACTTGCATATGCTCCACTTGTGTGCACGTTGCCAAGAAGAGAGCCGAGGTGGCGCAGTGGTTAGAGTGCAGTACTGCAGGCTACTTCAAGCTGGCTGCTAGCTGCAGTTCGGCGGTTCAAATCTTACCGGCTCAAGGTTGACTCAGCCTTCCATCCTTCCGAGGTGGGTAAAATGAGGACCCAGATTGTTGGGGGCAATAGGCTGACTCTGTGAACCGCTTAGAGAGGGCTGTAAAGCACTGTAAAGCGGTATATAAGTCGAAGTGCTATTGCTATTGCTAAGAAAACTGTATGGCCATCGTGCAGAATTGAGCTGATCTTAGGTAATCTTTATCTTTCATCTGCTTGTTCAGAATCAAAACAGCAATATGTTGTTGCTAGAAAAGAAAATCATCCCTTATCTTTGACCCCAAGGGTGACTAAACCGAACAGGAAGCTGGAAGACCACATTCTTCTTTTAAAACAGATCCAAAGCTCTTATCATAGGTTCAAGCAGAGGCTTCAAAGGGACTTTAGAGGTATTCTAGTCAAATTCCCCATACAGGGCAAGAGTCCCCAGATTTGGGTATCAGGAAATTTGGAAATCAAAGCACTTCTCAACCCTAGAAAAATCTGGAAGTTTTTAAGAAGAGGTTGGATAACCATTTGTCTGAAATGGTATAGGGTTTCCTGCCTAAGCAGAGGGTTGGACTAGAAGACCTCCAAGGTCCTCTTCCAATTCTGTAATTCTATTCCGTTCCGTTCTGTTCTAATGGCAAGAGCAATTTGAGAGTGGAATCAATGACCGAAAGAGCTGGTGGACATACAGGTAGTCCTTGACTTAATGACCATAATTGGGACCAAATCTTCTGTTGCTAAGCAATGTGCTCATTATGTGATTTTATGACCTTTTTTGCCTCAGTCATTGAGTGAGTCCAGCTGCCCCCGTTGACTACCCTTCTTAAAGTTGCCAAGATTGAGAAAGTCTGATCTGAGATCATTACACAAAGTGAAAAGACAAAGAATAGAATAGAATAGAATAGAATAGAATAGAATAGAATAGAATAGAATAGAATAGAATAGAATAGAATAGAATAGAATAGAATAGAATAGAATAGAATAGAACAGAACAGAACAGAACAGAACAGAATAGAATTTTTTATTGGCCAAGTGTGATTGGACACACAAGGAATTTGTCTTGGTGCATATGCTCTCAGTGTACATAAAAGAAAAGATAAGTTCGTCAAGAATCACGAGATACAACACTTAATGATAGTCCGGGTACACATAAGCAATCAAATCATAGTAGGAACCAGTCAATATAAATTGTAAGGACACAAGCAACAAAGTTACAAAGCAACAAAGTTACAAAGCATAGGAGTCCCAAGTTGCTATCGACCATGGACCTACCATGAGCCAAAATAAAATGAGCATTTTAGCTTAATAGAAACCGGACAAAACCAAATGCATGTTTGGGACCCTTATCTGAAATCGCAAATATGCTGCATTCATTTCAGGAATGTAGAGTTGAAGTTGTTTCTGGCATGATAGGTATCAGACTTCAGGATAGGAATGTGAAGTACAAGCAGGTGACTCGCTCATCCCCCCCCCTACCTCCCAAGCAGGGAAAGGAAGAAAAAGACAGATTCCTCTTTGTCCTTTATCTTTGACCAAAATGCCAGGAAAGATTGGCACAGGCCATTGCCAATCAGGGCCCCGCTTCTAAAGCATGCATTGCTGGCTGAGGAATTTGGGAATTGAAGTACACAAGTCTTAAGTTGCCAAGTTTGGAGACCCCTGTTCTAAGCAGTGTGTGATGGTTAATGGGCTTCCCTGAAACTGAGTGGTTGTACTTTGCCACCCTTGTTTTCACCACTCCACTTTTCTTCCTTTTATGCTACAGTATCCACGTAGATTTGTTTTAACCTGAAAAAAAATCTACCCTTGTCCTCTCACTGATGTCCTAACATAGGGCGGGTTTTATCATTCATTCTAGAACAGTGGTTCCCAATCTTTCTAATGCCGTGACCCCCCCCCTGTGTCCCCCCGCCGCCACGACCGCCACCGTGACTCCCTCCCTGCCCCCCCCCCGCGCGGGGCGACCCCCCTGCCGCTGCGACCCCCCATGCCGCCGCGACCCCCTCCCCGCACGGGATGAGGTGACAAAGGGGGCGTAGCACCAGGGGTGAAGTGCTCCCGGTTCGGGCTTGCCTGCGGGTCGCCGGACAGCTGATAGCAAAGGAAGCGGGAAACTTCACCCGGACACCGCGATTTGGGTTCTTTTACCCTCTGCACATGCGCAAAGTGTTCTGCGCATGCGCAGAGGGTAAAAGAACCCAAATGGCGGCGTCCAGGCGGGTGGGCGAAGTCTTCCGCTTCTGTCGCTACCGGATATCCGGCGACCCGCAGGCATGGCCGAAGTGGGAGCATTTCACCCCTGCGAGTGACGGTGGCACCAAGACGGTGGGCTAACGTGCGCGGCGACCCCTGTGAAATGGTCGTTCGACCCCCAAAGGGGTCGCGACCCACAGGTTGAGAACCGCTGTTCTAGAAAGTCCCAATTAGCAAGCTGCGTGCATGCGTAAAACATCATAGGAAAAACAAAACAAAACTTACAACATTTAATATGGACTTTATTTACTTTGTATTTGTATAATTACTTTAATTGCACTAGTTTGAGTGCTCTTTTTGGTGCTAACTGCCTTGAGCATCCTTGTCAGACAGAAAGGCATGATAGGCTTCTAAATAATGATTACAACAGCAATTTGATGCTTAGCAGTGAGAACATGGAATTTCAGAAGGAGTGCCCTTCAAGGCACTCCTAAGTTTATCTGGCATTCACCCTAAGCAGCACTTCAGGGTGACTCTGGCTTCATATTTTAACCAGGCTTTTCCAACAATAAAAAAAGGGAACACAACTTCTACCCAACAGTTCAAGGACCTAAACAAGTTTTGTGCAGCATGCTCCAGCTGCACCCCAAAGTGAGCATAGACAGGCCACGGCTATGTTGAGGAGTGTCTGGTGGTGTGAAAAAAGTCAAGATGACATCTGCAATAATATTATTGATCCCTCAAAAAATGACATTGCCACCCAGTTAAATAAAGAATTGCCAAGCTTGAAAAATGTTGCCTTAGAGTTCATGAAGATTGTATATGGTTTGCAGGCTGCCAGTTGGTTAGGTTAGAGCATGGGTCCTCAAACTACGGCCCGCAGGCCGCATGCGGCCCACCGAAGCCATTAATCTGGCCCGCCCAGGACCACGAGGCTGCCCCGCCCACATCGCCCCGCCCAACCTTCGGCCGAGCGCAGGACTTACCTTCGCGAGCCCCGTGGGCTGGAACTGAAAGGTAAGGCCAATTTTGGCCTGCAGAGATGTTCTGGAGGTGGGGGAGGTGAAAAACCGGGCGCACAGATGCCCCAGGCGGCCAAAAAACCAGCCCGTTTTTGCCTGTTTTTGGCCTGCAGAATGCTTCTGGGGGCGAGGGAGGTGAAAAACGGGCCGCACACAGCGGTGGGTTGCTCCCGGTTCGGCCCAGTTCTTAGAATTAGTAGCGGTGGTGGCGAGAGTCTCCGCCCACCCGCCCAGGACGCTTCTGCGCATGCGCAGAAGCGTCGTGCGTGCGAACCGGTAGCAACGGGTTTTAGAACCCACTACTGGGTGCACAGATGCCCCCAGGAGGCCAAAAAACAGGCAAAAATGGCCCGTTTTTCACCTCCCCTGCCTCCAGAAGATAGAGCGAGAGAGGGGGGGGGGAGATTTCTTAAGCTCCTTGGGGCTGAGAAGAATTGCTGCAAAACTGTTTCCTGACCACTAAACTCCTAAACAGCTGAAAAAAACGATCTAGTAAAAAGAAAAGTCAACCAAAAGAGCAACATGCAAACAAAAGCAAATAAAACACCCCCAGGAGCAAAACAAATTAAAGTTTAATTTGTGTGCATTGTTTAATGGACTGTTAAATTGGCCACGCCCTCCTAGTCACATGACCACATAGCCACGCCCACCCAGCAGCGGTCCGGCCCCCCAACAGTCTGAGGGACCGTGAATTGGCCCCCTGTTTAAAAAGTTTGAGGACCCCTGGGTTAGAGCATTGTATGCCGTATTTGGTTTACAGTATTCAAAACCTGGTTAAACAAAAATGGTTTAGCTGCTGATATGTAGATCAGGCCACTGAAAAGAAAGCAATGTATATTCACAGACATTGTCATATCTGCAAGGACTCCTCTGCAGCCTCTGCAGTCTACAAAAGTCACACAAACACACACACACACCCATTCTTGCACGATTTTTGGAAGCTCCAGAGGCCACACAAGAACACAGCTCTCTCAGGCAACTACTGGAGGCTATGTGAGGGCACACCACATTCTCACTATGAGGTCTCTAAAAATTGCACAAGATCATGGCACGCTTTTGAGAATAGTTGTCCTCGGGGGTTGGTGAACGCTGGTGTATCACCCAAAATTTTGTGATGCGTCACCTTTGACATGTGTGTCATAGGTTCACCATCACTGGGCTGGATAGTCATCAGTGAATCATGTGGTCTGCGTGCAATTGAATCTCTTAGGTCGCTTCTAACTTTATGATTCTATGTTAGGGCAACACAGATCTCATATAGGTTCCCTCACGTTACATCATAACCTAAGGAGTACAGACTATTGAATAATAGTTTCACAATCGTCAAGATAAGGAAGTAAAGGGTGTCATCCAGGGGTGAAATTCAAAAATTTTCCCTACCGGTTCTGTGGGCATGGCTTGGTGGGCGTGGCAGGGGAAGGATACTGCAAAATCCCCATTCCCTCCCCACTCCTGCGGGAAGGATATTGCAAAATCTCCATTCCCTCCCCACTCCTGCGGGAAGGATATTGCAAAATCTCCATTCCCATCCCACTCTGGGGCCAGCCAGAGGTGGTATTTGCCGGCTCTCCGAACTACTCAAAATTTCCGCTACCGGTTCTCCAGAACCTGCTGAATTTCACCCCTGGTGTCATCTTTTGAGGGAGGAACTCTGGCTGGGAAAAGAGAAGTCACAACACATTGGTCATAGCTTATCAAAGGCACAGAGAGCAAGTAAATTAGCTTTCCATGTTATTGGAACAGTATGACTTTTCTGGATCTCTAAATAAGGGAAAACCCAAATGAGTTTATTACTTTTCGCCTTCTGTTGAGAACATCTGATACTGTATGTGTTTCAAAACTTCCTTTGGGCACAGGAAAGTTTTTACACCACACAGTAAAAAAAATAAGGGTCTTACAAATATCATGAAGTTTTGCTAGTGCCTGGCAATTTGACCGTACTTGCACATAAGGTGAAGAACAAGCTGCATTGCAAAGGAAGGAGTTTTATTTAGGGTTGCCAAGTATTGCAGCTTTCTAAGTTCTACATGATTTTTAAAAACTGATTGGGTAAACCTTCTAATACGGTATTACTACATTAGTTTTCCCTCTGGTAAAGTTTTCAAAACACTGAATGTCCCTCTAACCCCAAAAAGCTTCCTCCTTCAACGGTTCATTTTTATTTAATTTTATCCCTTTTATTTTTACATTTATTCTCACCTGTCATTGTATTTTCCTTAGATCATACATTATTCTATGGTGGACCTTTTAGGTTAATGGTGCTCTATAAATAATAATAATTTTATATTTCCACCTACCGGTATAGTTAGTATTTAAAGGATCCTGAACAGGTCACAGCAAAGCATTTCAGGTTCCATCAAGACTCAATGGACAACCATTTGTCTGAAATGGTATAGGGTTTCCTGCCGGAGCAGGGGGTTAGACTAGAAGATCTCCAAGGTCCCTTCCAACCCTGTAATTCTGTTATTCACAAAAGAAATGTAAAAACAATTTTAAAATGTCAAATTGAGCTGCACACACATATTAATTTAATTTCCGGACAATAGTATGAAAGTGTTTTACTTTTGGCCCAACAATATTCCTTACAAATTTCCCATCTAAGAGCTAACGCAGGTAATCCTAGACTTACAACCACAATTGGGATTTGAACTTCCATCATTAAGCAATGCCGTTGTTAAATGGGGGTCGGGACTGATTTTATGACCTTTTTTGCCATGGTCATTAAGTGAATCCTGCTTCCCCCATTGATTTTGCTTATCAGAATCCCACTAAGCAGGTTACAAATGGTCATCCCTTGCAACCGTGGTAAAATACATGCCAGTTGCCAAGTGCTCAAATTTGGATCATGTGACTGTAGGAACACTGTAACGATTCGTAAGTGTGAGGACTGGTCATAAATCACTTTTTCCAGCACATTTGTAGCTTCAAGAAGTCGCTAAGCAAATGATTGTAAGTTGTAGACTACTTGTAAAGTATAATTCTGCTCAGACACTGCTAATCTACCATTATTGGTTAAAATCTGAGTTAAGCTTGTTGTCAGCCCTGGAGCCATCTTTAATTTGGAATCTTCAGGGCTGCCACAGCGGTGGATGGGCAAGCTGTGGGAAAGGGAAGGGGGGGGGTGGAAACAGTGTGGGGTGTATAGCCATAACAATATATTTTCCCATGGGAGTCAAGGACTTTCAGCCTGCACCTGGAGAGGCGTGACTGGGAGTCAACTCCAGTTGAGACAGTGACCCGATTGGACCATGTGACGCCCATGTGGATGCAGGGGAAGGAACTTTGACTTTCCTTTGGGTGGGGAAAACCTGGGGGGCTTTCAGATTCGGGTTTTCCCAGATGTGCCAATATGACATCTCTAATAAATTCAAGCTTTGAGGAAAATGGAGTTTTGATTTCGTTGAGGGGTGTTACTTGGAACCCTGACACTTGTGGTGTTCCTGTATCCTGTATAAATCATATACAGTATTTGTACAGGATCGGTAAAGTTTCATGTTTACATTCAGAGTATCATGTGTACTCCCATACCAAATTTAGATAGGGACAGATTCAAAAAGTACAGGCAGGAGATAATCACCGTCTGACTCACTTGTTGACTCATTCATTTAAGAGTTTCACTGGGTGTTAAGATACTTCGCCAGCAGTGAAGTTCAAACTTCAAACCCATATGCAACATGAGCTGGCAATGAGATATGCTCTGAGTTTCTGCTGAAATGTGTGCCACACAATCTTTGTCACAGAATTAATCAGCATAACAGGAGGATCATACTCCTGCCGCAAGAGACATAAAGTTCTTTCTCACATACAAAAGGACTAGAGGAGGATTTCAAGGTAGCAGCCAGGAACCTCTCACCCATTTTCATACAGTTGGGTGGTTCACACGCAACAGAATGAGGGGGGTGTGTGTAAGGGAAATTCACTGATTTAATACTTCTGAGATTGAATTTGGACAATGGCAAATTCTAGTGGCGGCCATGTGTACATTGCAAGAGTGTATTACTATTTCTCTACTAGAAGTGAAAACAATCTCTTGCTAAAGAGTATATTCTGTTGAAGAAGTGGGGTTTGCGACAAAACATCGAACAAAATCATTTGCTAAATGGTCCATCTTTTCCAATACTAGTCCACTACTTGTTCTCTGAGCATACTCAGTTCTCATAAAATTGTTCTAATGTTGATGATGATGATGATGATTGTCTCTTAAAAGATGATAGCACTGGATTATTCCACCCACCCACTGACTGGCTTTTGAAAACTTTGGGTTTCCCTACAAATATGCTAATATTCCAGACTGGTTTTCCATAACCATCTTTTAGGAGTATGGATATAAATTCACTACTCAGTGTTCTAAGGTGTGCCCTTTTCTAAAATGCATTCATTCTCTCTCTCTCTCTCTCTCTCTCTCTCTCTCTCT
>QLTV01004426.1:4447391-4467061 GCA_003457575.1 Thermophis baileyi | reverse complement strand
CAGGACAGCTGTCAGCAACACATCCAATATCATCACACTGATTGGAGTTAAGGTTGGCTCACTCCTGGCTCCAATTAGCTCTTGGAGAAGTCATTGGGCTAGGGGCTCACATACTTTTTCCTCCCTGCACTGTGAATGTTTACATGTTATGTTCAGTTAAAACATGGCAACATCTAATGTTTGTGTAGTATTATTTTAAGCAGACTGTGTTCTTCTATTGTTGTGACTTAGATGAAGTTCAGAGCACATTTTATGACCAATTCATGCAAAACTCCACGTAATCCTAAAGGGTTCACATACTTTTTCTTGCAACTGTATATATGTTTATTTATTTATTTAATAACCCTACCCCCCCCCCCCAATGGGCAAACACCACGCTGACAATTCATTGCTCCAGATGAGAAATAGATTTCACCCTCCAGTGTTTCTTAATTGTTCAGCCAGCCCCCAATCCATAATTCTTGACAACACTAGACCTATAATCAAGGACACATGCTTCCTTAGACAATCTATATAGTAATAAAACTTTTGTTCCTGTAGCCTTTAACTGGGCAAAACAATGGATCATATAGCAGCTGTTTTTGAACCAAGAAACCCAAATGGGCTAACTTGTAGACTTAATCCAAAATCCAGGATTTATGACTCCCATGGAATTGAAACATGGTAAATTTTATAAAACAATTTATGATATAAAATTATCATAAATCAGTTCAGAACATACAGGTAGTCCTTTACTTACAACCATTTAGTGATGGTTCAAAGTTACAATATCACTGAAAAAAATGACTTATATAACCATTTTTCACACTTATAACCGTTGCGGCATTCCCATGGTCACATAATCAAAATTCGGACGCTTGGCAACTGATTCATATTTATGACAATTGCAGTGTCTCGGGGTCATGTGATTACCTTTTGCGACCTTCTGACAAGTAAAGCCAATGGGGAAGCCAGATTTACTTTACAAGTGTGTTACTAACTTAACAACTGCAGTGGTTCATTTAACAACTGTGGCCAGAAAGGTCACAAAATGGGGCAAAGCTCAACTGTCTCGCTTAGCAACAGAAATTTTGGGCTCAATTGTGGACGTACGTCGAGGACTACCTGTAATACAATATGTCATAAAGCATTTCCTGTGCTGATGTTTGACCATACTATAGAGTTCAATGTGGACTATTCGCAAGGCAGATACATCTGTGAAAGTATCCCAACTTTTCCAGTGAAGACAGAATGTTAGAAGCTTTGTCACTGTTGAAGACGTAATGAATTTGCAATGGAAACCTCTCTGAAAGGATCACTCAGTGGGATCAGAGGTCGTCTTGTACTTCTTTAAAAGTGATTGATCCAAAGTAATAACAACCCAGTCATAATCAACTCTAGCTTGCTGCTGGTCCTTGAAGGTGAAAGAAAGAAAACGGATAATAAATATTATATTTTATTTTTATTATTATAAATTATAAATTTTATATATATATATATATGTTATATATTGCTATATATTGCTATCATTTGGATTATTTAGCAGGCTTTTAAATATGAGTTATTTACTTAATGCCTATTTTTGTGCTTGTTGTAACTGAATACCACTTTTAAAAGGAGATATCTAAATTAATCCATGGCAAGGAGGTTGTGAGCATTTTGCATACTCAGTATTTGTGATACTGACAATATTTGATAACACGTGACAGTATTTGTGATATTTGTGAATTGTTATTCTGTTACAACATGACTCCTGCCGTCTCCTGTTCTCGATTGTACCCATCTTCTGTAGTCTTTTCCAGCAGTTTGCAGATTGCCCAACCTTTTTAGTAGAATTTTAACCAATGTAAGGTTAAAAAATGTTTCCCATCAGTCTTGGCAACCAGCAAGACTGCCTTTAAATGGCTTCATGCATTTTGCAGAATTATTACTAATGTTATTATCACTAGATCTTTTTCCTGCCTTTTTTATATATAACTCAATGTGGCAAATGTAGATAATACAGGTACTCCTCAATTTACGGCCTTAGATTAGTGACCAAACTTACAATAGATCCTGAAAATGGAACCTGGTTTTGAAGTTTTGACATGCCCCCTGCAGTCACATGACCATATTTTGGGCACTTGGCAGCTGGGCCGCATTTACAACTATTGGCAGCTTTCCATGGTCGCATGACTGCAATTGATGATGTTTTCCCCACAAGCCTGCATTACATCAAGTTTCCAACCAAAAACTGTATAGTGAACAATGGGTTTGCTTAATGAGTGCCACATTCACTTAATGGCTGCCTCAAAAAAGATCATAAAATTGGGTGCAGCCATGACTTACAACTGAAGTTATGGGTTCAATTATGGTCATAAATCGAGGACTACCTATACGGTATTCCTGCCACCTATTTTCCCCAAGAACCCTGTGAGGTGGCTTGGGCTGACAAGAGTATGACCAACCCAAAGTCACCCAGTTGCTTTTCATGCCTAAGGGAGGCTTAGGACCCACAGTCTCCTGATTTCTAGTCCAGCACCTTCAATACACCAAACTGGCATAGTGCAAAATCTCTGCCCTGTGAAGTGAATCCCACAATTCTTTGCAAACAGTGATCCCTTTAGACCTCAGCAAGAAGAAAGCAAAGTCCTATTCCATTTGAGGGAAGAGTGTGAACAAATAAACATCTTATTGAGGCAGTATCACTCTCTTTAAGAAGTACTTGATGAGTTCAATCCCACAGAACATATCAAAATACTAGAAATTGAATTTTTCCTGATTGCTACCTTGTTCTGAATTTGACTCAAATATTTGAAAAGTCATTGTATTTTTAACTATTTTAAAAGGCCTAGAGTTTGGGATCAGAATGCTATGTTACTCCACTGAAGAGGAGGAGGAGGAGGAGGGTACAGGAAAGAATATTTTTCATCTTGATGTAGTGGAATAAAATGTTCCCAAAGGCCATCTGGCCCCACTGCAACAAACCTTTAGCATTTTGTAACAGTACAGATTTGTTGAGCAACCAATTAAATAATCAACTATTAATATCCTAGCTGTTTTCTCTGTGATATGTAGTTTTATTCATTGTATGTATTTAAAAAAAAAAAAGATTTGTTCACCACTTTGAGAGAGTATTCTTTCGTTTGAATGTCTGTGGAGATTCTCAGTCATCCAGGTCATGGTTGTCCCAAAGGTGCTTTTTCAAAAGGCAACTGGACTTTGTTTTTCTTTGAAGACATTTCGTTTCTCATCCAAGAAGCTTCTTCAGTTCTGTTCTTTTGTTTGAAGATTTTCATATCTACCTCTTTGGTTTGCAACCTAAAAAAAGGTTAGCATAAAAGGAGGTGGGAAACAAGGGAAGGAGACCACAAACATCCAGTTCTGGCTGAGAGCAAGGGATTCTTGTGATGTCAGCTGAAATAGAAATCGGAAAAGCACTGGGGAACAAGCCAGATTTTTCAGCAGTGCCTTGGGAATGCCTCAGCTTTCCTTTCCTGCAGCTTGGCAAAACAAATGCTACCAAATAAGGAATCCACTGAGCTGAACATTTCAAACACAGAAAACAGGAGACTGAACCATTTTTAATAAATCTTCAACTTGGAGAAAATCTTATCGATGTGATCGTTAAGAGTGGGAAAACGTTTTGATGGCACATAAACATTCAAAGCAATCCATAATTCTGAAGGGCGAACAATACTTTGCCTGTCGACGTGGCTGCATATGAGAGAGGCCATCGCGCCCTCTGCCTCTATTTGGCGCAACTTTTAATACAGTTTTGCAACGTCCTTCCTCTCTTATTTGGTGAAAATAACAAGGAAAGCAGCCGAGACCAAAAACTATGAAATGTAAAGAGCCCGTTGTATCCAGTGGCTTTCCGCGAAATGGTTGTCTATTTCCAGGATACTCCCACGGCGGTTGGGGCCAGCTTTTTTCTCCTGTTCAATTCATGGGCGGGAAAAGGAAACAATGGGTGCGATTTCTTTCACTTTCACAATTGCCCAAAACTGGAACTGCTGCTGTGTCTTGAGCTATTTCCTTCCCCTCATCGCTGCCCAGTATCAGCTGAAGGAGCATGGCAGGTAAGATCATAGATCTCTACCCCTCTCCCACCTTTTTTTTTTTTCCTTAAAACCTTAAATCCTGAAAGAGCGGGAGTGGCGGTTTTACGGATTCCTTATCGCTCTCTTGCGCTGCATTTTTTACATGTACCATGCGAGGAGGGCCCCTTCCTTTTTCCACCCACTCTGGATCTTGCAACGTGCAAAAAAGAACTTTATTCCTAAACCGGGCTGCTTTGGCTGCCTTCCCGTGTACAAAGATCAGGATTTTAAATCAAGACGCTGGCAGGATCGTATATAGATAGAAAGTACCGAAGGAGAGCAACTGGAGCTGGTTGCGAGGCATCGCAAGGGGGTGATTAAGGAGCAGGAGTTTTGTTTTATTGTTTTGAGATTGTTTCAGTTACTGGTTTTATTGCCGTTGTAAGGTTCCCAGAGTTGCTTAAGTTGACCCGCCATACAAATCAATCAATCAATCAATCAATCAATCAATAGTGTATGAGTAGGCAAACACAATTGGCTTCCTCAGATATAGATTAACATAATTCTCCCTCTACATGGTTGGGTTCAGTTGGGTTCATTACATTTATATTTTGCCCATCTCACTATCCCTTGCACGATTCAAATGGAGTGCAAAGAACTGTGCTCTCTGGACCAGGGGTCTCCAACCTTGGCAACTTGGTTTTGCTGGCTGGGGGATTCTGGGAGTTGAAGTCCTCCAAGCTTAAAGTTGCCAAGGTTGGAGACCCCTGCTCTGGACTACTTCACAAATAGAGATACATACACAAATTAGCATAGTTTTTATACCCTTTCAGAAAACAAAGGGACACTGATCATTAGCAAGCAGTAGGTAACAAGCAACAAAAGCAGTCCTCAACTTATGATCACAATTGAGCCCAACATTTCTGTTGCTAAGCAAGACAGTTGTTAAGTGAGTTTTGTCCCATTTTACGACTTTTCTTGCCACATTTGTTAAGTGAATCTGTGGTTGTTAAATTAGTAACACGGTTGTTAAGTGCATCTGACTTCCCCATTGACTTTGTTTGTCAGAAGGTCGCAAAAGACAGTCACATGACCCCGGGACACTGCAACCATCATAAATATGAACCAGTTGTCAAGCATCTGAATGTAAATTGCGTGATCATGGAGAAGCTGCAATGATCATAAGTGTGAAAAATGGTTATAAGTCACTTTTTTGGTGCCGTTGTAACTTCGAACGGTCACTAAACCAACTGTTGTAAGTCTTTATTCACACTCCTGGTAGAAGATGGCCCTCCCAGAAGTTGGGTTCATTACTAAAATATTACAGCTCTCATCCTTCTGTCCCTAACTGATAACTAATCAATCAAAACTTTCTAGCTAATTTATCTGCAACAAGGGAAATTAACCCTGAACCAACTGCTGGCCTGGTATGAGTTCCTTGATGTGGTTATTTATGTAGCTTTCCAGGAATTTTAGGACAAGGATGTGAGGGCCAAGAATGAGAGGCCCAAAAGGAAAATATCTAAGAGCAAAATTCACACAGGATGATATGTCCTGTATAACATCACAATGACTTATGATGCAGTAATCGGAAGTCAAGACCTTTCCTGCTGCCTCTAGTATTTGTATCAGGGGTGGGTTCTAACTTACCTCGCTGCCGGTTCGCTACCTCCCGCGCCTCGTGGCCGCGCTTCACGCACGTGCATGCGCAGTACAAAAAAAAATTCGAAAAAAAAAAGCCGAAAACAAGATGGTGACGCATGCGCAGTGCCAGAAACTCGGCTTCTGCGCATGCGCAGAAGAAAAAAATATTTAAAAAATTCAAAAAAACCAATTTTTTTTTAAAAAAAAGATGGCAGCGCCCGTGGACTGGCACCGACCAAACCGGATCCATGATGTCATGGCGACATCACCAGCGGGTCGCTACCGGTTCAGGCGATCCGGTCCGAACCGGGAGGAACCCACCTCTGATTTGTATACTAGAAAAAAAGAATCCCCATTAGAGATGTAAAATTTCCGGAAATTTTGAAGCTCGGAAAAAAACCTGGTTTTTTTCCGTTTTTTTTGGGGGGGGGAAACGGAAATTTTCGGAAAAATTGAAAAAAATGCTACATTAGCACTTTTTTGTCTTTTTAAGATTGAAAGTCATTCTGTTACTTTAGGAACATAAAATATGACTATGGACAATTTGACTTGGCACCTGGGAAATGGTCGTTCGACTCCCAAAGGGGTCGCGACCCACAGTTTGAGAACCGCTGTCCTAAAGGAAGAAATGCATACTGTTCTTGCAGTGGAGGGTTCAGTTTGTTACCTAGGACTTGCTTGTCCTCACTCAGTGCACAGAAATTAGAATAATCTGATATCATACATTTTTTTTAGAAATGATTTGGAAAATATTTGAACACCCTGTCTTAAAATATTTTATTCATCATGTTAAAATAAAATATTCCACAATGGTTTTTTTTTCTTTTTTCAATTTTTCCAATTTTTTGGAAAAAAACAAAAAAGCCTTCAGGAAAAAAACGGAAAAAACCCCGGTTTTTTTCCGAATTTTTCCGGTTTTTTTCCAGGCCTTCACATCTCTAATCCCCATACAGTACTTATGAGATCTCTCAGAATGAACAGATCTGAAATTAATAATGCAGGGCCTGCAAGCTCCAACTTGCCCTCTAACTTAATGTTTTGGCATTCACAAGGCTCTTGACTGCACCTGCTTTTTTTATTCTGCTCCTTTTGAATGAATGACTGGATGGGTGGGTGGATGGAGAGACACTAGGCTCTGGGCCCGGTACATGTCAAAATGTGGAGGTGACTGCAACTCAGTGTTTTGTCTGGAAGTGAGCCTGCATGTTAGGGACTCACCAGTATGCCTTTGAATAAATGGTGGTAGTGATTGCCCATTAGTGCAAACTATTTGCAATTGGGCAATCCTTCCTCCATGATTTTGTTGGCGTCTACAGCAGCGTTTTCCTAGCTTGCTGACTGGGAGATTCAGGGAGTTGAAGCTGCCAAGGTTGAGAATCTTAAAGGTGCCAAGGCTGAGAAACACTGTTCTATAGCATGCTCTAAAAATTTCAAATGTTCATTCCAACCCAAAGATTGGGGATTCCTAGCAGAGACAATATAGTTTGGACCAATACATTGGACCAATGAATTGACTCAGTATAAAGTAACTTCATACACAGATCCTACCTGTTGCTTTTCAGGGAAGAGGTTACCCTCCACAACTGATGTTCATTTACCTCACTATTCTCTCTCACTTGAGCCATGGCTTTCCACTTCAACATTAGTCAAGTCTGATTGACCATAAAGGGAAAAGATTCTTTATTTTTTCAGGACCTAGCAGCCAAATGCAGAGGACAACTCAAATTAAGATGGGACTACACTTTCACTGAATATCTTTAAGTCATAAGGAACTGATATCTATATTTCCCTTCTCTCCCCCAAATAAATTTCAGTTTTCCTGGGGTCATTTATTCCTATATTTTGTCAGTAATATCTATCAAAGTATTTGGCTATGCAGTAGGGGAAGAGAAAATGGAGCCCTTTTCATACAACATGTTTACTGGGTTCCTGAATTAACCCATTTTCTGTGCTTATATAAAATAAAGAATCAAAAACTAATCAAAATGTACAGCTTTTACATCCTAAGCTAAAAAAAGCAAACTCACATTGACATTAGACAAGCTTAGCATGTGGCACAAATCAGCTACTGGTGGCATTTAACTGATTTGTTAAATGTCTTGTAGGAACAATATCTGAGCACGTGTGTGTATATAAGAGGTTGTGATTAGATAAAGAGTCCAGCATCACTTTTTTCACTTTCTGCAGAATCCTATGTTAATTTAATAATACATAAAATCCAGTTATTGGTCAGACTTAACCACTTAAGGGTTCTCTGGGCAGAAAAGTGAGCTAAGTAATCCAGCTTCCCCAATGGGCATTTTTTTGCCAGAAGTTAGCAAAAAAAAAAAAGTAGCAAATTACTACCACTTGACTGCAGGCAGGGGTGGGTTCCTCCCGGTTCGCCGGAACCGGTAGCGACCTGGTGACATCACGATGATGTCACCGAACCGGATCGGTCGGTGCTGGTCCGTGGGGGCCGCCATCTTTTTTTTTTAAATTTTTTTTATTTATTTTTATTTATTTATTTTAATTTTATTTTTTTCTTCTGAGCATGCGCAGAAGCCGACTTCCGGCACTGTGCATGCGGTTGCCATCTTTTTTTCGGATTTGTTTTTTTGGGGGGGGGATTTTTTGTTATTGTGCATGCGCGCGCAAAGCACGCACGCGCCCGTGAGGCGCACCCACGCGGTACGGGAGGGAACGAACCGGCAGCGAGGTAAGTTGGAACCCACCCCTGACTGCAGGATGCTACAACCAATTGTAAATACAAGCAGGTTGCCAATTGCCCGAACTGCAATCACATGAGTGCAGAGGCTGTTCAACAATCCTAAATATGAATGAAGGTCATAAGCCAATTGTTCTAAGGCGATTGTAACTTTGAACTGACATGAAAAGAATCTAAGTCAAGGCCTACCTGTATCTCAGTAAAGTTGTAATTCTTCAAGTCAGTGTGATAAATTTAGAAAAATGCACTTGTTTTCCTTACAGACAAGAAGTTGGAAGAAATGCGCACAGAGTTTATAAAGCGTGTTAACAAAGCTATCATCAGCCAACTCTTGGATGATCTGCTCCGTGAGAAAATCATGGATGATGAAGAGGTGGAAGGAGTGAATGTGAAAGATAAGACGCAGGACCAAGCAAGAATTTTGATCGATAATGTGAGAAAAAAGGGGCCTGAAGCTAGCCGCCTCTTTATTGACTTCCTCCTGGTCCGAAATACTTACTTAGCTGAACAACTGGATCTCCAAACCGTTCCTGCTGGTACTTGTGATCTTAAAGCATATCATCTAAAGAGCCGAGGTGGCGCAGTGGTTAGAGTGCAGCACTGCAGGCTACTTCAGCTGACTGCTAGCTGCAGTTCGGCGGTTCAAATCTCACCGGCTCAAGGTTGACTCAGCCTTCCATCCTTCTGAGGTGGGTAAAATGAGGACCCAGATTGTTGGGGGCAATATGCTAACTCTGTAAACCGCTTAGAGAGGGCTGTAAAGCACTATGAAGCGGTATATAAGTCTAACTGCTATTGCTATTGCTATTTCGGCCAAAATTACTGGCCTCTCTCCCTAATTTAGTTACTGTGGCCCAGAATCATGCAAAAGCTTTGTGTTGTGCCCCAAACTGTTTGGGCTAGTTAGATTTGGCCATATTGGTGTAATAAGTCATTTTGAAAGGAAACTTGACCATTAGATGATATTTCCCTGTTTTTTAGGAGCACATTCTCAAGAATGTTTCTATATACTAAGATATAGGTACATGAAATTTGGGTGCCTTCCAATTTTTAATTAGCTTCATCATATCTTATAAAAAAAACCCCTCTCCCTTAATTTTTTTCCAGACTAGGACAGTGATGGCGAACCTTTTGGGCTCGGCGTGTCAAAAATTCAGAAAAAGCCTAACTTGACTCTGCTGGTGTGTCACGCCTTCCCCATCGGACAAAGTAGAAACAATTCTTAACAAAATGTTGTTTGGGATAGTGAGATGGGCAAAATATAAATGTAATAAAATAAATAAAAACTCACATAATTGCAAATATTTTTCGATTTGTCTTCGTCTCTCTATCTGAGGTTGCATGAGGCCTGGAAACTTCGGAGAATGCTCTTGCGTGGCCTGCTCTGAAAAGAACAGGAAAGCATGTCTCATTCTTGCACCCTTTTTTGAGGCCCCAGAGGCTGTGTGAGAGCAGAGCCGTTTTGCACGATTTCCAGAGGGTCCAGAGGCCATATGAGAGCCTATCACATTCTTGTGCGGTGTCTGGAGCCTCTGGAAACCATGTGAGAACTTCCCATGCTTTTTGGAGGCTGCAGAGGCCACATGAGATTGTGGTGTGCTCTTACGCAGCTTCTGGACCCACTGGAAGTCATGTGAGAGGGTCCTACTCTTACAGGGTCTCTGGAACCTCCAAAAATCGTGCAAGAACATTCTCGCATGATTTTCAGGGACTCCAGAGGTTGCACAAGAGCAGGGCCCTCTCAAGCAACTCCCAGAAGATCCAGAGGTGGTGCAAGAGTACACAACATTCTTATGTGGCCCCTAGGTGTGTCACCAAAAATGCCAGTGTATGTCTCTTGTGACACATGTCATAGGTTCGCTATCACCAGACTAGACGGTAGTATGGACAAGAAACAGGTCTGCTTCTTTTTTTTTCTCAATTGCTCATTTCAACCAGGGTGAAATGCTCCCGGTTCGCTCGTACCTGTCGATCGCCGTAGAGCCGGTCGCCAAGGTAGCGCGAGGCGCCGCCCACCTGGCCGGACTGCCGCCATTTGGGTTCTTTTACCCTCTGCGAATGCACAGAACACTTTGCGCATGCGCAGAGGGTAAAAGAACCCAAATGGCGGCGTCCGGACGGGTGGGCGGCGCCTCGCGCTACCTTGGCGACCAGCTCTACGGCGACCGACAGGTACGAGCGAACCGGGAGCATTTCACCCCTGATTTCAACTGAGACTGAGTTGGGCAGCCATATACATTTTCTTAAATGAATAAATAATTTGAAGGGATAGGTCAGAAGTTAGGCCACAAGAATCAGAAAGATTGGTAGGCTTCAATCTGGATGTTAAGTTATCCGCTAGGTTTCTAGTTTGTATCTTGTAGGCTTTCTAGAAGACCAGCAATGTGGAGAAAAGGCCAAGGTCTTCACAGCTATCCTTTGCCAGCAGCTCTGTTCATGTTGCTTAATTTTCTGAATGTTTTTAGATCTGCTATGGCAGTGGAGTCAATAAGCTAGAGGACATGCTCTTTCTCAGGGCCCAGACTTGCTAATTGCTAACTGATTTTTGTTCCTGTTGGAGCTGACAAGAAAAAAAGTGTCCCTGCGATGTACTACAATTCCCAATGCCCTTCTGACGGGCTGCTAGGGACTGTAATTGAGCAATTTAAAAGGTCCGACTCTGGCTCATGTGATATTTAATAATTTACTGTGGTAAAAAAGCTGAATCTGGTGTTCACCTTTCTTCCCATCTCCAGTTGGCCAAGAGGTCCAGTTCCTGGAATCTAAAAATGGGATCAGGCTTTGTCCTCAGAATGTATTTCAGCAAATAAAGATTAGTGAAGGCACCGAGGTGAGTTGGCAGACCTAGTTAGATCTATCCAATACTTGAGCTTTAATACTGCACTTTATTGCATGCAGCCGCCGCTGTAAAGGTAGCCACAGATGTGAACTGAAGATTCATCTTTTGTAGCAGAAATTTTTAATATATCTTAAATTCTCCTCATCCTGGCTTTTAGAAATATTACCTTGTTTTATTTCTAAAGCAAAAAAAAAAAATGAGCTTGGAATCCTCTGTTGTTCCATATCTAACACAAGTAGAACAGACAACATGAAATTAAGGGAGCTTTAAATATAATGTGACCACAATACCTTCATTGGCTTTAAAAGTAGACAACCAATGGAACAGCTTGCCTTCAGAAGGTATGGGAGCTTCATCACTGGAAGCTTTCAAGAAGAGATTGGACTGCCATCTGTCAGAAATGGTGTAGGGTCTTCTGCTTGGGCGGGGGGTTGGACTAGATGACCTACAAGGTCCCTTCCAACTCTGTTAATCTGTAATCTGCACACGTAAATACTTGGAGGTCATGGACTTTGTGGCTTCACAGAATTGCCATGTCCTCTGAATATTTGCTGCTGGTTACATGAAGGGGAAGGGAAGGGAAGTCTTGCCTTCAAATCAGGCTTGTGGGTTTCCTCAAGTGCCTAGCCACCCACTATGGCAAACAGGAAGTTAGACTATTTTGAGTCTGATTTAGCAATTTTATTTTTATGCTTAAGTGGAACAAATCTTCAGATTCAAATAATCTCTGAACACTAAATTCTGAGTAATAGCAAAACCATTGTATCTGTTAGCCTTGTTTGTAGATTTTGCAGCACCATCAAGATCATTCAAATGTTACCGAACTAGTTTCCACGATCCCCCACCACTGACTAATTGGGAGAGCCCTAAACTAGATGGATGCTTGGCATAACTATCGTTCAGGATAAGAATCACTTTTGTTTCCCCATGCAGATCTACCCTATCAATGATCCCAAGACTCGTACACGCCTGGCCTTGATAATCTGCAATATCAAATTCAATTACTTGAATGATAGACAGGGGGCTGAGGTAGACTTGGAACAGATGACACTTCTCCTAGAAGATCTGGGATACAGTGTGGAAATAGAGACCAATTTAAACTCACAGGTAAAAAAAAAAAAGTTAAGTTTACAGAGTAAAATTCAATTTGTTATTCAAGGAAAAAAGTCTAGTGAAACCTAAACATCCAAGGAATAGGTGTGGAAGTTTTGATTTTGCCCTTTAATATGTGTATTCATTCTAGTCGCCCATAGTTAGTTGGACCTAGGCAGCTTCAAAATTGAATAAAGCATGGCAATCTTGTTAAACTACCTATACAATAATATTTAGCACAGATGTAGAAAATGTGGATGTTTTAAATTATAAACCCAGCAAGCCCTGGCTCATGGCCATGCTGATTGGTGTTGATGGGACCTCAACTCCAAAGAACTGTAGGTTACCAAGTTGTTTATACCTAATTTAGTATAAGAAAAAATGTGCCTGTATTGGTAATTGAACTTCTCTCCTGGACTACCTTTTTTAAATTTCAACTGCCAGCATATTGCTTCTTTTTCATCTCACATAATTGTTTCTCAAAAAAAAAACAACAACAGTTGAGGCTAGCTTTCCAGTGAGAATATACTACTATACTAGCCAGAAGATTTGGTTTTTCCCCTTCTGGAGAGCATGATTGAAGTCAGCCTTCCATTCAGCTGTGAAGATAGGAGCCATCGCCATATTGGAGATTTGTGACGGTGTTCACAAATCTCAGATATGGAGATTTGCTGCACAGTCCTCCCATTCAAATCTAGAGAGAAAAAGCTGGTAATTGTTTCTGCATTGAATTTTTGCTAGGCTTGAATAATAATTTAAATATAGTGCAATTGCAAGAAGGCTACCCCCATTCTTCTCAATTCTAATAATGAGTGCAGAGTTAGTTAGAAACTCCATTTCCACTCCTGACCCACCTTCCTTTTTCGTTGCTTTCAGGGTATAACCACTTGCTTGAAGAATTTTGCAGCTCGGGAAGAGCACAAGGCTTCAGATGGGATGTTTGTGGTACTGATGTCTCATGGCCTTCTGGACAGCCTTTGTGGAGTCCATTCAAAAGACAAACACACTGACATCTTCTCCATCAAGACTGTCTTCTCCACCTTCAACAACATAAATTGCCCAGCTTTGAGGGGAAAGCCCAAGGTGGTCATTATTCAAGCATGTCGCGGTGGTAGGTTGCTGAAGTTGAGATCTGGGAGGGGAGAAGGCAGACGAGTGTTTGGCAAGAACATATAGTCTCTTGCACATAGTCTTAACTAGACCAAGCAACCTCTAGATCAGGGGTGGGGAACTATGGCCCTTTTAGGACTTGTGGACTTCAGCTCCCAGAATTCCTGAGTCACTGATGCTGCCTCAGGAATTCTGGGAGTTGAAGTCCACAAGTCATAAAGGGGCCATAGTTCTCCACTTCTGCTCTAGACCAACATCTGTTTTTGGCAAACTGATTTGTAGATATTTACTGCTGATCGTATTTATCTCCACAAGACCTGTGATCTTCAGGTGTGTTGGAATAATGACTTTCCATAAATGGCAATACAGTGGTTGGGAAAAACTAATTTTGAACCTTATCTTAAACCTTGGCAGTTCGCCTCATTGAAACTTGTCAGGAACCAAAAGCTATGCTGTACTTTTATGATGATCATAAAGCCTTGTGCGAGTAACCTCTGTTCTGTCAGAGGCTTTTGATAATGATTGTTGATTCCCCTATTTTGTTTCTCCAGAGCAACGAGGGTATATGGTGGAAAATGTGGAAGACTCAGCTACATCTGCTGCTGCCTCTCTCCAGTCTGATTCACACGCCACCATGCAATTGCAAACTGATGCCGTTCAGAGAGTACATGTGGAGAGTGATTTCATCTGCCTATATTCCACCACCCCTGGTAAGAGACTTTTAAAAGAAAATTGCTAAGTAGGGGTCCAAAGCAGGCAGGACAGAAATGAAAAGAATTGCTGCCTTAGCAATACAGGCATTTAGTTCACAAAGCTGTCTGTCAAAGATTGGCAACTAATCAGTTAAGAAAACCTGATCTGGACCTCTTTTCTAAGTATCAGAAATTCACTGGCATGCTCGGTGTAAAAGGCCTAGTCATTCAGTCATTCATTTATAATATTTTTATCCCACCTTTATTATTTTGTAAGTAACTCACGAAGAATATAGTAATACTCCTTCCTCCTCTTCTTTTTCACCACAACAACCCTGTGAGGTAGATAGATTCGGGGACTTGACAATATATTGAACAAAATCCCACCCAAAGAGATTGAGTCTGCCCAATAAGTTAAACTACCAGAAATCTGATCAGCATGAACAAAGATGAGCATGTAGTATGAACTAACCTCATTGTATAGTAACTGAACCATAAGCTATCCAGCCCACCCTGCTAAGTCCCCATAGGCCTTGGGCCTGCTCCCCACCTATTCATACCTATTTGAAGGTCTCCAGACCTCATATTGGGGAAGAAGGGCAGGCCACTTGGCTGCCTCCAGGAAATAGCTGCCATTTTCGGCACACCCACAATTTCTTGAAGTCGTGCCGAAATTGTGTCCACTTCTGGCAATGGAGCACTCCATTCTGCTTCCCTAATATGGTCTGCACAGTGCTGAGAAAACCTTTAGAGATTTTTAAAAGGTAAGTGGATAATGGGAGGTGGGGAGGAGGCCAAGACCTGTGAAGGACCCGAGAGAAAACCTGTGGGTACCTGGTGGAGGGGGGGAAGTAGACCCAAGGGCTGTAGGGATGACGAGGAGCAGGAATGGAGCATAAGGTATCTTAGGGGTGGGGGAGGTCTTGGGAGGCCGAAGGCAGATGGGCCGGGGTCTGCATTAGATCTCTCAGGGCCTTCCCCACCCCTGAAGCTCTTCTCTGTTTAACGATCCACATGTTCATACGACTGCATCAGGGAAAGCAGGGATGATGGTTGTTAAGTAAGGCCATCTTGCTCAACGGCCATCACCACTTGCAAAGGTAATAGGCAGGCTCCATTACCGTCATAGGTCGAAGACTATCTGTATAGGTTTAAAGTTAGTTAGGTAGAGAATGAAGTGTGACATCGTGAAGAATCATTATTGCTTAATCATTGTTGTCTGTTTAGATCATGTATCCTGGAGACACCCTGAAACTGGATCACTCTTCATCAACCAGCTAATAGATACTATCAAGAAACATGCCTGGAATTGCAATTTGGAAGAGGTCTTCCGGAAGGTAGGTCTGCTCAACAAAGCTTTCACGTTAGGAATGAAGTTCTTTTGTTAAAGACCCACTTTGGAATGGCATTAGGAGCCGTGATGGCGCAGTGATTAGAATGCAGTATTGCAGGCTAACTCTGCCCACTGCCAGGAGTTCGATCCTCATCGGCTCAAGGTTCACTCAGCTTTCCATCCTTCAGAGGTCAGTAAAATGAGGACCCTGATTGTTGGGGACAATATGCTGATTCTGTAAACCGCTTAGCAAGGGGTGTAAAGCACTATGAAGCGGCATACACTGTACGTCTAACTGCTATTGCTATTAGTGGCCCTAAATCATACATTTTTTTTAGCTCCTGTTTCTTTTTCCCTGCCATTAGTAATTAAATCTCACGTTCAAAAACTAACATAGGCAGATTCTGCAAACGTCTATCATTTAACAATCCGGTTGCAAGGATATTGCACAGATTTATCATGTAGATTGTGTTTGAAGATTTTCTTTTTGTAATTATGGTGAGCATAAAATGAAACATTGGCTGGCGGGCAAAAACGTTTGGTAGGCAAAAAAGGAACAANTTTTTTTTTTTTTTTTTTTTTTTTTTTTTTTTTTTTGCATCAACTCCCTTCATCCCCCACCTTCAAAATCTGGGGGTTCAACCCCCATAATTCTAGCCAGCAAGACATCCAATTGGAGGAAAGCCAACAAAGAGCTGCTATCATGTCATCAATTTTATAATCAGAACTGATCAAAATTATCTATCATATTCTACTTCTAATACCTAATTAACTTTAGAAATACCCAGACATCAAGCTTATTGCTATCCCATACAAATAAAAAAATTCCTTTGAGAATATGATCCAGGGTACCTTAATTCTGTGATGGTTCTGAACTGTCCTTCAAGCTTTTGCATCCCTTCTTTATCTATATACAGTCTTTGGATTACAATAGTAAACCTGGCTATATAGCTTCTCTGTCTGGTTTCCCCGCTGTCAAGCCCCATGAGGTTAGCAAGCTCAAGAAACAAGAATCCAGAATCCATGTGGATTTCTGGAAAGATCTTTTTTTGCTAGTGGAATAATGTAACAGAATTGTGAAAACCTAACAAAGTATTTTTCCCTATGCAATATATTTATATCTAGTGTGGAATGGAATGGAATGGAATGGAATGGAATGGAATGGAATGGAATGGAATAGAATAGAATAGAATAGAATAGAATAGAATAGAATAGAATAGAATAGAATAGAATAGAATAGCTTTATTGGCCAAGTGTGATTAGACACACAAGGAATTTGTTTCCGGTGTATAAGCTCTCAGTGTACATGCAAAACAACAAAGTAATAATAATCATAATAACAAAGTTTAGGTAGTCCTGTTGTTAAGTGAGACATTTTAAGTGAATTTTTCTCTATTTTATGACCTTTCTTGCCACAGTTGTTAAGTGAATAACTGCAGTTGATAAGTAGGTAACACGGTTGTTAAGTGAATCTGACTTCCCCATTGATTTTGCTTGTCAAAAGGTTGTAAAAGGTGATCATGTTTAAGTGAATCTGACTTCCCCATTGATTTTGCTTGTCAAAAGGTTGTAAAAGGTGATCATGTGACCTTGGGACACAGCAACGGTCATAAGTAAATCAGTTGTCAAGCATCTGAATTTTGATCACATGATCATGGAGATGCTACAAAGGGTGTAAGTGTGAAAAATGGTCATGAGTCACTTTTTTCAGTGCTGTTTGAATGGTCACTAAACAAACCGTTGTAAGTCAAGGACTACCTGTAATAATAATCACAATAATGAGGTAGTGGAACAGATGAGAAGAAGAATAGTAATACAGTCATACTACATGATTAAATATACTTAGAAATACTTAAGATGGAGTTACTCTGAGTCTGTTTCTCATGCTTCCTTCCTATTCAAAAATGTGTTTTGTAACAGACCCATTTCCTACCTTAAGATCTTGCTGCTTCCTCTGTGTTTCAAGGTCTATTAAGCATTCAATAAGCTTTTGTGAACTTCAACTCATTACATCAGGTCCATGGAGTCACCTGATTGATGTGGAATTTAAATATATTGGGATGAGATGAGGGCAAAAGAAAGGTGGTTATGCAGATGAAGATTCCATGTTGAACACCTATCAACTAATAACTATAATATGCTATGCCTTAAGACAGTGATGGCGAACCTATGGCACGCGTGGCACAGGTGGCACACGGAGCCAGATCAGAGGGCACACGAGGCGTTCCCCTATGTCAGCTCCAGCGCACATGCACGCGCTGGCCAGCTGATTTTCGGCCTTGGGGAAGGCCGTTTTGCCCTCCGGAGGCTTCAGGGAAGCTTCCTGAAGCTGAAGCCTGGGGAAGGCAAAAAATGGCCCAACGGACCTACCGGAATTCCAGAGGCTTCAGTGAGGTCTGCACGCATGCGCGGGGAGGCAGCGCAGGGGGTTGTGTGCGCATGTGTGGGGGGCGGGCATTGCATTATGGGTGTGGGCACGCGTGCATGCACTATTGCATGCGCACGCCCTTTTGGCACGCGAACCAAAAAAGGTTCGCCATCACTGCCTTAAGATAAAATCATTAGTTTTAAAAGTTGTCAATTGATTCTTTCTGATTTTGCCTACTGTAGTCTAATCTGATTCTTCTACAACAGGGGTGTCAAACTCTATTTCATTTAGGGCCGCATCAGGGTTGTGTTTGGCCGGGGGGCGGCATGGCGAGCTCATACAGCCTCCCTGAGCTCTGTTTTTGCTGGCAGAGGGCTGCAGGAGGCTGTCGTGGCCAAAAACAGAGCCCGGGCAGGCTGCACGCGGCCTCCCCGAGCTTCGTTTTCACTGGCAGGGGGCTGCAGGAGGCCGTCACGGCTGAAAATGGAGCCCGGGAGGGCCGCACATGGCCCTCCCAAGCTCTGTTTTCGCTGGCAGAGGCACCGCGGGCCGGTCCTTCGCTGTTTCCTGAGCGGCCCCACGGGCCAGATCTAAGCATCCCGTGGGCCGGATCCAGCCCACGGGCCTTGAGTTTGACATCCCTGTTCTACAATGTCTAATTAGTAAAGTGAGCGTGTATAAGCTGATAAAATATTATTAATTTTTAGATGGGGCTACTTGACTTTCTTGGACATGCACTCACCAGCTTTTGTTTCTGTACCTTCCATATTACAGGTGTTGCAGCATTTTGCAAGCAACCCATGTCAGATGCCCTCAAAGGACAGAACCACCTTGATCAAAAAGTTCTACCTCTTCCCAGGACATTGAAGCCAGGTAAGTGTTTCTTCTTGCAGCTGTAATACCAGATTTTGGGATATTTGGGGGCAGTAGAATGAGGGACGACAGAGTCAGCTGATTTTTCTTGGAGTTTTTGGGTAAATTGGAAGCCCCTTTGTGACAAATCAGGAAATCCCTTCTTCATATCTCATCATGAAGTCACTGTGAGGTCTTCAGCCTCTTTCCCTCTGTGTAATATGGAGAAAAATAATCCTTTTTTAAACATCAGTAATAGGAAATCAAAAGCCACATGCGGGCTCCCCTACTCCCCAAGTAATGTATTTGACAAATTTCTGAAAGTGAACAGAGCATTCTTTTGCATTTTGAAGAAAAAGAAATAAAGCATGTGTGTGAAATCTTTTCATAAGTTTTGCACACCTTAAGATAATCACTCCAAATACCTGCCCCCCAAGTCAGTCCTATCTGCTTCTGTGATGACATTGATCATTGTACACTGCATTTCCCAGACACCGGCAACAACCCCACCCACCTACCCATCCACCCACAATGGAAAAAGATCACCTGCCCCCTCTTTACAAGGTATTGAACAATTACAACTGATAGCACATATGAATCATTTCAAACAATTGCCAGCATTCTGCAAAGTATTTGTGAGACCTCGTTCACCTACATTACTAGGTGAAAGAGTCAGCTTTGGAATTAAGGGCAAACAGGTATACTTAGCCTTTTTTTATGATTACCACTTCTATTTTACATCTACTTGGAGCAGCGGTTCTCAACCTGTGGGTCGCGACCCCTTTGGGGGTCAAACGACCATTTCACAGGGGTCGCCGCGCGCGTTAGCCCGCCATTTTGGTGCCACCGTCACTGCAGGAGTGAAAAGGTCCCGGTTCGGCCGTGCCTGCGGGTCACCGGACAGCTGGTAGCCTGGACGCCGCCATTTGGGTTCTTCTACCCTCTGCGCATGCGCAGAATGCTTTGCGCATGCGCAGAGGGTAAAAGAACCCACATGGCGGCGTCCAGGTGAAGTCTCCCGCTTCCGATGCT
>QLTV01004426.1:4413291-4436678 GCA_003457575.1 Thermophis baileyi | reverse complement strand
CTCTGTAAATCCTATTACACCCCGGGGAAGAACGGACTTGCTATCTAAGGGAGTCTACAAATTTTCCGACAATCCAGGTACGGCATACTTGCTATGGAAACAGATCTTCTCAAGTGCCATTGAGGCGTTAGGATTCCCGCCAGCAGAAGAACTTGTACACCTGATAGCGTGGCTAGGACCGCGGTCTAAAACAGTAGTCCAGGATATCTACGGGGCCCGATTAAAACAAGTTTATTATTTTTATCGATTAACAAAATAGAAAATAAATGAACAGAAGAAATCCAAATCAAAACAATATTTGGTCTGACCAGCCTTTCTCTTCCAAACAGCATCAATTTTTACACTTGCACAAAGTAAGGGATTTTGTAGGGCTAGAGTCAAGTGTACGATTAACCAATTATACAAGCGGGTACTAATTATCATCAATTTCACATGTAGGTTGAAATACAGTCAGAAACTGAAACAGCTGCGTAGGAGGCTTCAAACTGGGTGATGAACAGCCAAATTCTGCACTAAGGTGAGCTTTTGGAAGACAGCTTCATATCACAGGTCATACACATGGCAAAATTGAGAACAGGAACAAGACATAAAGTTGTTATAATGCATCAGAAAAGTCTCTCCCAGGCAAAGCAGATTGGGGTTTCAAGATGTGCTGTTCAAGCTATTTTGAAGAAGCACAAAGAAATGGGCAACGCTGAGCGTAGACACAGTGGTCAGCCAAGAAAACTTAATGCAGCAGATGAAAGACACATCATAGTTTCCTTTGACATTGGAAGAAGCCCAGCAGTGTCGGAAACACAAAACTAGCGGAAACCAGAGTGACCAAGGTATTCCCATCTAGTGTTCAGAAAAGTCTGGCCAGAAGTGGTCTTCATTGGAAGAATTGTGGACAAAAAGCCATACCTCCGATGTGGAAACGAGGCTAAGTAATTCAACTATGCACAAAAACATAGGAACTGGGGTGCAGAAAAATGGCAGCATGTGCTCTGGACTGATGAGTCAAAATTTGAAATATCTGGCTGTAGCAGGAGGCAGTTTGTTCACCGAAGGGCTGGAGAGTGGTAAAATAATGAGTGTCTGCAGGCAGCAGTGAAGCATGGTGAAGGTTCCTTGCAAGTTTGCATTTCTGCAAAAGGAGGTGGAGATTTGGTCAGGATCAATGGTGTCCTCAATGCTGAGAAATACAGGCAGATACTTATCTATCATGCCATACTATCAGGGAGGCATGCGATTAGCCCCAAATTTATTCTATAGCAGCAGAATAACAGCCCCAAACATACAGCTAATGTCATTAAGAACTACCTTCAGCATAAAGAAGAACAGGAAGTCCTGGAAGAGATGGTTTGACCCCCACAGAGCACTGATCTCAACACCATCGAGCCTCTTTGGGATAACATGAAGAGACCGGATTCGAGGCAGCCTACATCCACAGAATATCTGTGGTTAGTTCTCCAAGATGTTTGGAACAACCTTGAAGGATCCTTGCCAAGTTCCTTCAAAAACTGTGCAAGTGTACCTAGGCAAAGGGTGATCACACCAAATATTAATTTGATTTGGATTTCTCTTCTGTTCATTTACTTTCCACTTTGTTAATTGATAAAAATAAACTATTAACACTTCTATTTCTGAAAGCATTCTTAATTTATAGCATTTTTGCACAACTGCCTAAAACTTTTGTGTCAGGTCTGCCATCTTCAGCCGCTTTACTTTGCTTTGTTGGCATCCTGCCATAAATGGAAAGTGGGGAAGGAATTTGAAGAAATTTGAGCAGGAGGAAAGAAGAAGGATGGAAAGGGGGAGGGAAATACGCTGAAAGGAACCAGAGGTGTTAAACCGGAATAATCCAGCCGCCCAAGGACGCCTACCCTGGGAAAGAATGTGAAACTACTTCGAAAAGCGCCTGACATCAAAGCGGTTGCCAAAACATACCGGGATGCCATTGGACACAGTCAAACTGGTCAAGGGGGGATGGCCAGGGAAAGGGAAAACTGTAACCTTTGTGCGGGAATACTCAGATCTAGCCTTGCTTTCACTGCAACCACTGATCTTTAGTAAAAGAATTTATCACTTCAACCAAATTGAGTCTTGTTTCCTAGGGATCCAGTTAGAGAATAGTTTTAAAAAGTCCAATTAGAGAATAGTTTAAAGGTTCCTTGGTGCTCCTGAGCTTTGTTGTTTTCTTGCAGATAATCAGAATAGTTTGAATGTAAAGATCAATCAAAAGCCAGATCAGTTAGTTACATGTAGAGAAGTTACAGCCAACCCCTTGTGCTTGTGAGCTACTTTGAAGTACAGTACAGAGCAGATACCTTCACCTCTGAAGACACTGGATAGAAGTAGTAGAGAAAATGAGCAGCCATTTACCCATAAGCTCATCTCTTGATATATCACACTATACTGAAATAATTAAGTCTACAATCCTGGTATGCTGCCTCAATGTGGCAGTGGCGGGAGAGAGGGAATATTCCTGGGAGAACACCAAGAGTGTATTACCCTATTTTGGATATACTGGTATTATGCAAAGATCTAATTCTCTGTAGAAGGTGCTAATGCTAGGAAAGGTAGAGAAAGGAAAGAAAAGAGCAAGTTGAATGGGTTATACAGCAGCAATGAGCACACTCTTAGAAGAGATGAAAGAGCAAATTGATTTTCGAGAAAATCTCCATGGGAAAGAAAATTGCTAAAAATCAACGCTAACGTGATGACACATAATGAAATCAAATGTATAGATGGGTTAAAACACCATTAAGTTTTTGGGGGCAAAATTATCAAAATGAATATTAGAATGAGATTAATGAACATTTTACAAAATATTCTATTGATGATTTCTTTTAGGTGTATTTTACACAGATGTATAAATTAATGGAAAGGAAACAAAACTGTATTTATACAAAAATGTTTAATTTAGAACATTTCTACCGTACCCCATCCTTCAGATTCCCAAAGAGTTTCCAATGTAGCTTCTACTGTAAAGGAAACCAGATACACAGTACACATGATGCAAAGCAAATACACAATTTAAATTAGTGCAAGAGCAGTAAAGAACTGGAGATTCTTCTAGACAGAGATCTTTTCATGCTTTTAATTAAAACATGTAGATTGGCTAGTCACTAGCTAGTCTATCTTTTCCTTCTTATAACAGAAGAATGACTGAAGGAACAGTTAAGCTGTGATGGAGCAATGAGTAATCATAAGAGCAGTTTATTTTTATTACATTTCTGGTTTATTATATTTCTCTGGACAGATTATACAGAAAATTAAAATATCAACAAAACCCAATGTTATTAAGAGTACAATATCAGGTTAAAAATTTTTCCTCAAGAGTTTCATGTCCTTAAAATGTTAATAGATTTGGGGGAAAGGTTGATTTATCAAAAATTATATTTAGTGTGTTTTACACATTTTGAGGAGGTGTAAAACACACTAAATACAATTTTTGATAAATCAAAAATATATTTTATGTATTTGAAAGTCTGGACACCTTTTTTATGTTGAAGGTATAAAAAATTGAGAACTATCTGATGTGATAATGTGAACTCCCAAAACTTTAACCTTAGACTGTCTACTGTCGACCTCACCCCATTCCTAAGAGGTCTGTAAGGGACGTGCATAAGCGCACCATCGTGCCTACCGTCCCTGTCTTACTGTCTTACTGTCCTATTGTCCTCATTTATCTGTATTTACTTTGTTTATGTTTATACCTATACCTGCTATCTTGTACATGTTTGACAAACAAACAAACAAACAAATAAATAAATAATGTTTTGGGATGGTGCATCAATGCATATTTTGGGATGGTGCATCAATGTATATGTATGGAGAAATTGTTGAATGTTAAAGAAGTTAATGTAATGTTCAATTACATATCAATGGTAAACCAATGACTATAGATAAGTATAAAATATAATTTTTTTTCCGAGTTTGCATTTTTAGTTTGCACTTTTAATTTTTTTAAAAAATTTGTCTTCAAGACTAAAGATTGCTTTGTTCAAAAATGTGGCTTTTTAAAAAGTGGAGTGTATTTCTCCCTTGAGACTCAGAATACATCCACATCTCTCTACCTTCACTCCGAAGATTGTGACTGCCCGTAATTTAGGCTCGTAATCTCAGCAGCGACCCTCCTTCTCCCGTCCTTCCCAGCATAGAGCCAAGGCCGCTTACCAGCAGGAAGGGGCGCTTTTGTATCTGTATCCGACCGAAGCTTTTCCTCATTATCAGCCAATTATCAGGGCAGTCACTGTTGAATTTTAATTAATGCCACTTACATGTTTCAAACAGTATAATTATTATTTTACACAATCTGAGCTGACATACAAATAAATATTGTATTTTATTACAATACAAGCATTCGGAGGGCGATACATGAAACGCCTAGTGCTAACACACTCACTCGCGCACCAACCCCTTTCCTTTCAAGGCAGACCAAAGGAATAGTCTGCAGTAATTGGCCCATACAAGCTCAAGGTCCCGCCCTGTCTTTTGATTGGACTAAAACGGAGGCGTAGTAGAGGCGGGGCGATGTGATTGAACACAGGCGGTGGGATTAACGTGAGAGACAGAAGTTGGTATGGAAATGTCCTAACTGCTGCAGCACCCAGGCGTGCCTCTCGTCGCAGCCAATCAACTGGAATATTTCATTTCCCTCCCTTCTTTTGACAACACTGAGGTGAAAATGGCCGTGGGCGCCTCTTTTTCCTCACTCATGCTGATTGGCTGGCGTGAAGGACGCGCTGTGATTTCTCATTGGCCGTCGTGGCCTGCCCCTTCCCCTCCCACTCCTTTTCTTCCTCCTTTGTCACGTTGGGGCAGAATGATTGACGGGAGCGTTGGCCAATCCGGGCAAGAGAAACATAGACTTGTCTCCTCCAGGAGGCGCAATCTCGGTTTCTGGATTGGATCTCAGTGACGGGCATTGATTGGCTGAGAGCGGGCACTGTGAAGGAGTGGCTGGCTAGGCGGGTGGGCGGGAGCTGCACGAGGCGCCTGAGGTGGGAGCAGCGCCGTCAAGAGAAGGAGGAGGAGCGCAGGTGAGGAGACCCCTTTCGCGCTCGCTCAACCGGCCGCCCTCTCCCCTCTTGTCCCCTCATTCTGCGGTGGCGGCGACGGGCTTCGTGGGTGGGGCCTTCACGTCTCCGGGCCTCGCTTCGTTTTGCGGGGAAGAAAGCGAAGGCCCAGGCCGGACGCCTTTCCCTGATTGCTGTCAGTCTTAAAAGCGAGGGGAGGAGCCAGGACAAACCTCGCCCTATTGAGGGCATATCAGGCCACACCCCCTAAAGTTCTAACGAGTTGTCAGAGCGAGCTTTGAACATGCTCAGGAGAACTCCGGTTCCATTGGGCCCAGTTCGCCCACTTTCGTTTTCTCGAATACGAGAAAACGTAGGTCCCGTTTTCTTTTTCCTTGTCTTCGTCTCCTGCCACCAGTTTCTAGTGCCATTTCTTAAAATAAGTGGGAGGAGTCTTGAGAAACCGGGCCTTCCATTGTTCAAGCCTATTAGCATAAAAATCAAAATCGCAAGCTAGTAGTAAATTGGACCGACGTGCTTTGCTCATATTAAGGCGGACTTGGGTTTGTTATATGTTACAATAAAAATTTTTATCTTTCAAAGTGGTTACACTTACTATGAAACATAATAGCAATGTTATGTTTATGCTACAGATTAGGATTTCAGAATTCAGTCTTGAACATTTTTTTTGTCTAAGAGAAGAGCCCTGATTTTTTGTAAACAGCACTTTTACACACTAGCTTTTAAAGTGTGGGTTCTTTATGTAAAAAGTATACATATAGGACAGGACGTGCATATGACAATGTTTTTCTTTCAAAAAATAAAAAAGGTGGCGGTTGCTTTCTTTTGCTGTTCTATAGGAGGGAATGTTTTTTTTTTAAGACTGTACCTGCTGTGATATGTATATATGTTTCCTAAAAATAAAGTTGTGTCTTTTAAAGAATTTTATTTAATTCAGGCAGGATTGTAAGCCAGGGTGGGCGCAAGATGTTCCTGTGCATCTTCACTGGAGAAAAATGGCAACATTATCCTGGGTGGCTTTGTGCTTTTTTTAAAAGGCTAATATTGCTGTGTTTAAGATGGTTAGGTATTGTATAATAATTTGCTCTAGAATTAGTAGCCATTTAAGCCAGCCTCCCCTCCCCCCATATGGAGTCAACTCCAAATTAAAGAATCCTTAACAGAAGATTGTCCTGTTTCTGCAAAGGAATGGTAACCAACTACCTTGCAGACAAGCTACTACTACCTTAGGAACTTTTTAAGATTCAAGTGGAATCTATCTTTCTGTATTTGAAGAGCATTATTCCATGTCCTGTTCATTGGGCTGCAGCACAATGAATACGTCTTATCTGTATTATTGATTCATTTTATATTTGAAAAATAGGATCATAGTCATCCTCTGCTGTATTTTCTCTAAGATAGACATGCCTGTTTCTTCTCATAAGATGGGTAATCTTTGCTGCTTTTTTCTGCATCTGTTCTAGTTTGTCTGAATCCCACCTTATGTACATTTGATTATTTTTTCCCACGTGACAAGCTTTTCATTTGTCTCAAAATTTCATTCTATTATTTTTGGAAGAATTCAGCTATTTCCCTCCCCTCCCATAAAATTATCTTTCCTTATATTTAGAAAGAATTGTATAGTACTCCAAGTACTATAACAAAGTAAGTGCTTGCATATAGGATACTGAGTATGTAAGTTCACAATATATTAGTTCAAAGTGGTGCTATCCATTAAAAAGTTTATATTTTTCTTCTGTGCTGTTTTTAAGTGTGTGCATGTATCAAGTGCTTATTTTTCTATCAAGATAGGCACCAAGAACAATTAATCTGGGCTTTAAACTAAGCTCGTCCTGGGATGGAATGTATAAAATTGTACCTGCATGTGTTTTCTCCAATTAGATATTTTTAATTGTACCTGCATGTGTTTTCTCCAATTAGATATTTTTAATTGTACCTGCATGTGTTTTCTCCAATTAGATATTTTAATAGCTACATATTCAGTCTTCATAGAAACTCACATCTGTATAAAAGACGGATAGAAACAACCTTTTGTCTGTTTGTATTGCTTCCATTTTGAATTGAATTGAATAAGCAGCATTAAAAAAAGCAGTACTGAATCTGAGATTTTCTACATAGAAGGCATTCTTCCATTGAATAATGGGCTGTCCCCAGATGTGATTTTTGAACTGTGGCTTCATAAGAGCTCTAAAACGTGATGAGGGTAGATTTCCAAACGGAAATATCTCTATTACTCTCCTTTCTTAAATCCTTCATGTAGATGCATAAGAATAATGCAGCGGTATATCTTGTGAAGTAGCCCTGTGTTCACTTTGATATTAAATATCTTTTGAAATGAACTATAACTTTAAATAAAGAGGGTAATATTGATTCATTTAGAACATCTTAATTCTGAAAAGCAGAAGAAAATTGTCATGTTTGCAGTCTTTGAGATATGAGAGAAGGGGCTTGGTACATGATTGGCTGCTTACAGATGGATGACAGAAAATCACTTCATATTCTCAGAAGGATGATTTCTTTTCATTATAATAGTGAGCTACAGATCAATTCCGGTGTATTCAAAACAGATTCTAAAATAGGATATGTGGGTGTAGGCAAAACTTTATGCTTAATTTTAAAATGAAGCAGCTTGCAGATTTTCCATAGATCCTGTCTTTAAATCACTTGTATATTGGTTGCTTGTGTATGGAGTTTAGGAAAGAAAGAAAAAATAAGAATATAGTAAAGAAGAAAAGAAATATATAAACTTTCCCCGTCACAAGTGCAAACAATTTTGGTAACTTATCGCCTCTTAAAATACAGCAAGGATATATCTATTTTAACCTTGATCAAATAAACAATTTTATATTCTTTTTTTACTTTTAACAATCTTGATCTTTATTCCCTTCAAATAATCTCCTACAACTTGATTTCTTTTTTTCTTTTCTTTATCCCTTCTCAAAGAATTTTTCAAAGAAGCCTCTTCCGTAAATCCAATATAGTAAAGTTACCCAGGTTGCTCTTTTGTTGTTATTTGTATATCCCTTTTAATTATTAAGATATCAACTGGTTTCATTTGTATGTCCAGTATAGCATCTTTTTGCCACACAATTCTTGTAGCCTGTCATTTTTAAAATCCACTTTCAGATCAGTTTCAGTCTGGTCCACTAAAACTCTTCCATAGCATCTTTTGAACATGGTCTATTTATAGAGGCAGTCATTCTTAAAATTTTAACTTCTGGGTCCATTATTCAACAATATCCTTCAGTATGTCCATTGTTAAAATATTTTTCTTCATTCTGTATTAGTAAGCAAATTTTAAGCGCTCTCCTTTAATTGTAATGTTTAGTTTCTTTGGTTCCCTCTAAGGTTTGGCCTTCAAAGTCTCATCTCATCATTAAAAAAAAAATCAAAATGAAAGCATTGTTCCACAGGAAAGATTTTTATAATTATTTCTAAAATCTTACTTCAAATCCATCTTGACCCTTAGTCTGTTTGTAACTTTCCCAAATCAAAAATTTAGTTACCCTTTCTTATTTATACCATTTTTAAAAATTCTTATACTTGTATTTAAAACTTCTTTCACTAAGAATTAAAAGAAGCTCAACCAGTGCTATAAAACCTGTCAATCTAAAGGTTCCTAATAGTTGAAAAGCAGTTAACATGCAGTTTCCAAAAATTAGAAAAGTATGTGTGAACCCAGGGTCCTTTTAAAGGAACAAACCATGATTTGAGTAAAGGTAGCTCTAAACAGCTCAACCCAGTGGAGATCATTGTGTTGTGGTCACCTCATGAGGAGCAACTATGCTCCACTGTTTTCAGCTTGCAATTTTTTCCCTGGAAGTTTTGTGGTTTATCATTCTTAGTATTTTGATTAGTATTGCCAAATTGAGGATACATTCGTTGTAGACAAGTAGTTTTTGTTTGTTTAATCAGTCCTATTTAGGTAAGTGTGCTTTGTTTCTCTTTCAACCACGGGAGGAGATATGAAGCTAAAAAATATCTTTTAAGATAGAAATAGCATTTAGACTTATATACGGCTCTATAGTGCTTTATAGCACTCCCTGAGCAGTTTACAAATGTCAGCATATTGCCCCCAACAATCTGGGTCCTCATTTTACCAACCTCAGAAGGATGGAAGGCTAAGTCAGCTTTTAGCCAGTCAGGATTGAATTCCTGGTTGTGGGCAGAGTCAGCTTGCAATAGTGCATTCTAACCACTGCACCGCCACGGCTCCTCCAATATCTTTTTGTTGTAGAGATTCTCTGGTATTAGATTTTTATCTTTGTTGTTTTTAATAAAAATTTGCTTTTACTAAAATATGTTTTTAAATTATGTATATCCTTTAATATTTAAATGTATAAAGGAAATAGACTTATCTAGTATAAGCTTCATTAAGTTAACTCTCTGGGATGACTTTATAAGCATTTCATCTTTTAAAGTTAATAATTTCCAGATTCTCATATATTCTCGAATTTTAAAAAATTCTAAAATCATTTTTATTTTATGCTTTGTAGATAAAAAATCAGTTCTAATGCTCACATGGGAAATCTTTTTATGAATATTCATAAATTTAATGCAATTTCCAATCACTAGCCACCTAACATTTATTTCCTGGAGTGGACTATCAGATAAGTCTTGTAATGTATCTGTTAGCTTTTAAATTTCCACTGGAATTACCTTTGTGTGCTTATGGTAATAATTTCTTATAGTTCCTTTAAGTCCTTTTCACCTCCAAAATAATCTTTTCTATGTTTTGTTTTATTTGTCTAGTTCACATTAATTGCTCAAAGTCGCTTACAATTAAAATGTTAAAAAAATTAAACCAAATTTGTTAGAAACCTGCAACATAGCTGATAAAATTTTCCAGGGAAACAATTGTTTATAGTACTAATGGACTGTGTGTATGATAAATATCTTCACAGAGCAATCTTGTAAACGTTCCATAAATTTACAAGCTTAGCTAGTTTTACCACCTATGTTTATTTGTTGGGGAAGCATAATTAATCTTTGTTAATGAAGATAAATGCTATGACACATTAGAAACTATTTGCTCAGTTTTCTTGAGATCAGAGTTGTGTGAACGAAGATTGTGATCTAGAGATTTGGTTTGTGTTCATGCTTCAGTTTGTGAGAAATGAAGCACTGTTGATTTCCTTTGCTTAATTTACTTGACCTTCTGTTTTTCACACAACTGCAATGTCGCATCTTGAGAATTTTGCACCATACAGCAGGCAGAAAATCCCACGCAAAATCCTAGTAGTCCAAATTAAGGAATTTGCAAGATAGTTTGAATTTGAACTTTTCTGAGTTTATAAACCTCGTTTAGCCTAAGGACATGTTTTTTTTTTAGTCACAATGGATTATCTCTGAAGGGATGTGGGTTTGAAACAGCTTCAAGTTCACAATAGGTGTTTTCATATTGAAGCTCAGGGCATTCTTACATTGGACATGAAAATTGTTCTAAATCCAGTTAAGAGTGTTTTGAACTCAAACTAGCTCAAATTAAAAATGTTTTGCTTCCTACTTATCCAGATGATATGGAAAGATTCTATGAAGCCTTTCCTGAAAAGGAAGACTATAACTCCAGACCCTGTCCCCTGCTGTTGTAATCCAGTTCTCCTTTGCTAATATTGAAGCAGTGAAGAATTATTCCCGATTCTCATGTCAGTGATAAAAGGAACCTCTTTGTAAAAGAGAAGACTAGGACCATCTGCCTCTTCCTCCTTCTCTCCTCCTCCTCCTCCTCCTCCTCCTCCTCCTCCTTACAAAGAAACGAGGTAAGATAGGGCTGGGACAATTCTTCACTTCTTTCTATGTGATGTATAGAGTTTTGTCTTCAAACTTCAAACCTTTCTGGAAGCACAGAGGCAAATTACCTGTGAGTTACACCTAGACAAAGCATTTATGAAGATAGAGACCGGCTTATTTTGATTCCTTCTGAATGGACCATAGAGAGTACTGCTGCTTCAGGAGAAAGCAAGGTCTGTGGACAGTATGAAAAATGGAGGATTCTCTTTAGATGCCCTTTGGATAGTTGGGCTAGCCTGGTGTTTATAACATTCTATATAATCTGTACATTGTTTTTGGTACTGAATGTCATAGGTTGGCTGCTTGGACAGATTCAAGAAGGAAAGGTCCGTCTACTACTACCGTAGTGCTATGTGAAACTATAATCAGAGGCAGTCTGCTATGTGAAAGTTGCCATTGCTTTCATGCACTGGTTCCTAAAATTATTTGACTGATTTCTTAGTGAAGCAGGATTCTGACTTTTGATACATCACAGTTTCTGAGTATGGTGCATTGGAAAAGGAGGTGTAAGTTCCCAGAAATGAAAAAGAAAATAAATAAAAACTATATTGAAAGAGTTTAGCTTTGAAAATTGTACCTGATGATAGTTACAAAAGAATGGAGACATGAACCTAAGAGAATTGCTTTAACTTTGAAGGAATAGTAGCTATTTTCAGAAATGAGGTCACCCCTGTCTTTATAGTGTTAGATTTCTTAATAAATTCTGGTTTCTTGGCAAAAGTGCATTCGCTGGGGAGCAACAGAAGGCCAGTGCGTAAGCTGGCCAATGCTGCAAGGGGAGAAAAACTTTTACCAGCAGTAATTATGTAGAAAGGAAAATTTCAGCAAATGACACTATTTTTCCTACTCTTGTTTGATAAAATCGGGAACTTTTTGTCTTTTATTTCACATAAATACAGAAATAGAGATACTTTTCAGTTATATCTACAATAATATATTAGAATTTGTCTTTAAGCCTTTACCCATAATTCGTTACATTTTATATTGACAATAGCTTAAAGCACAAATATCATAGAGTTCTGTGTCTTAGCTTTCAAGGAAGTAGATATAAGATTGCAGTTCAATGAATTGATTAATCAATATTTGCATATAGCTTAGCTTACCTGCTAGCACAGCCAAGTGCCAGATCTAGCGTGTTCACTGACACATGTCGGCTGCTTCTGGAGTAATCCAATTTATTGAATGAACAGTCCAATTACTGAGTGCTTAAATTTTGGTCAAAGTAGAAGTGTAGGATAACTATGTTTTTAAATAAGCATAAGCCAGTTTTCTGCTCAGAGGATTCCAGGCTGTAGTCCTAAACCCACTTACCGAGTAATAACTCCCATTGAATTAAAAGGGATTTAATTCTGAATAGATATTATAGGATTGTTCCACAAGTAAGACTTGTTTATTTCACTAAGGAATACTAAAAAGGAACAGTTATAGCTATTTTGTTCTATTTAAAATATATGTTATCAAAATAAAACCCCAGATAACTTACTATATCTAATTGCCTTAGTTCTAATTTGCCAATCATTCTTACAGGCAAAACTGGTGTCATTGTTATAATTTGTTGAAGATGTGCAGGGATAGGAATAGTGTTACTTTTGGTACTTTTCTCCTTATTCATACCACCTGATACCATTTCAGATATCATTGCCCTGCCACAGTTGCCTCTGCTTCAGTTCCCCTCACTTGTTTATCTCCCCTTCCCATCTTTGCGCTTTTGGATGCCCTCCATTCCACCGCTACTATCCCTGCTGCCTTTAGCTGAACTTTGGCATCTTGTTCTTCTTGATGCTGGCCCAGGATCCAGGCACTGACTCAGGGTGCAGATCCAGGATGTGCATGGCAGGATGGCAGGGCCTCATCTGCTGCAGGGAGCTCACTGGGCCCAGATGGGGAGGAGGCAGTGGGACAGAGCTAGTGGAAGAGACAGGCAGTGGCTTCCCCGACAAAGGAGGGTGTTTCACAAGATCTTGTTCAGTGTTGACAGATGCCACCTACACAGGGAGCTGCCATCCACATAGCTGCTCTACCTCCTCCACCAGCTCCATCCCACTGCTTCCTCCCCATCTGAACCTAACAATGTCCCTTCGGCAGACAAGGCACCATTGCTCTGCCACACTCACCTTGTTCTAACTGTCAGGAAATTAGTTCTAGGTTGCTTCTCTCCTTGATTAGTTTCCATCCATTTCTTCTTGTCCTGCCTTCAGGGGCTTTGGAGAATAGCTTGACTCCCTCCTCTTTGTGGCAGCCCCTGAGATATTGGAACACTGCTATCATGTCACCTCTTCTTTTCATTAAACTAGCCATGCCCAATTCACACCTTCACCCAGTTCCTGGATCCTGGACCAGCAGGAAGAAGAAGACAGCAAATGTCAGCCGGAGGGAAGTGGGTGGCAGGAGTAGATAGATGGAATACAGGGTGGCCAAAAGAGCAGAATTTTGATCGCATGACTGCAAGGTGCTCCAATAGCCATGGACCGGTCATAACTACTATTTGTTTAGTGCTGTCATAACTTTGAATGGTTGCTGAACAAATAGTTGTTCAAACTACCTGTAATTTAAGTCTCTCATTTGTGCCTCAGGTGAGAACTCTGAATGGTACCCTGGGCTGGGTCTGAAGTAGAGGTCCAGGCCTTGACTTCAGCCCTAGTATCACCGCTGCCACTTAAAAAGACTACCCCGTGTCATTCTTCAATAGAATAGAATAGAATAGAATAGAATAGAATAGAATAGAATAGAATAGAATAGAATAGAATAGAATAGAATAATAGAATTCTTTATTGGCCAAGTGTGATTGGACACACAAGGAATTTGTCTTTGGTGCATATGCTCTCAGTGTACATAAAAGAAAGGATACATTCGTCAAGAATCATGACGTACAACACTTAATGATTGTCATAGGGTACAAATAAGCAATCAGGAAACAATCAATGTTAATATAAATCGTAAGGACACAAGCAACAAGTTCCAGTCATACAGTCATAAGTGGGAGGAGATGGGTGATAGGAACGATGGGAAGGCTAATAGTAATAGTAATGCAGCCTTAGTGAATAGTTTGACAGTGGTGAGGGAATTATTTGTTTAGCAGAGTGATGGCATTCGGGGGAAAACTGTTCTTGTGTCTAGTTGTCTTGGTGTGTAGTGCTCTATAGCGGCGTTTTGAGGGTAGGAGTTGAAACAATTTATGTCCAGGATGCGAGGGGTCAGTGAATATTTTCATGGCCCTCTTTTTGACTCGTGCAGTATACAGGTCCTCAATGGAAGGCAGGTTGGCAGGAATTGTCTTTTCTGCAGTTCTGATTATCCTCTGAAGTCTGTGTCTGTCTTGTTGGGTTGCAGAACCAAACCAGACAGTTATAGAGGTGCAGATGACAGACTCAATAATTCCTCTGTAGAACTGTATCAGCAGCTCCTTGGGCAGTTTGAGCTTCCTGAGTTGGCGCAGAAAGAACATTCTTTGTTGTGCTTTTTTGATGACGTTTTTGATGTTAGGTGTCCATTTTAGGTCTTGAGATATGATAGAACCTAGAAATTTGAAGGTCTCTACTTTGATACTGTGTTGTCTAGTATTGTAAGAGGTGGAAGAATGGGAGAGTTTCTCCTAAAGTCTACCACCATTTCTACAGTTTTAAGTATGTTCAGTTCCAGATTGTTCTGGTTGCACCACGAGGCTAGTTGTTCAACCTCCCATCTGTATGCGGATTCATCGTTGTGTCGAATGAGACCAATCACTGTTGTGTCATCTGCGAATTTCAGTAGTTTAACAGATGGATCGTTAGAGATGCAGTCATTGGTATAGAGAGATGTTGTAGGATGTAGTGCAGAGCCATATTAACAGTTCAAGGCACAGTTGTCCTCCATGACCGAGTGCTCCCCAGAATCTGCACTCCACTTACCTTCTGGCACTGTTGACAGGCCCCTGCAGCCTACTGGAAGTTCCTCCAGGTCGCACAAGGCGTTTGTTCTTGCAGTGGCTTAGGAGAATGCTTTTCTTCAGCTTCTGCAGCCTCCAAAAACCTGCAGCTCCATTCTTGCATGATTTTTGGAGACTCTGGAGTCCATACAAGAAGACAGCCCTCTCATGTGATTTCCGGAGGCTGGGCAAGAGCACACCCCATTCTCTTGCATGGCCTCCACAGCAACTGAAAATCACATGAGAACTAGTCTTTTCAAGAATAATTGTTAGGTGTTGGTGTACACTGGTGTGTCACCCAAAACATCATGGCATACACCTTTGACATACATGTCATAGATTTGCCCAGCAAAATCCAGAACAAAGGAGTATGCATTTCTTTCCCCCTTTCCTCACAGAGAACCACTCCAGAATCAAATCAGTGTTCTGTCTATTGCAATTTCTGTTAACAGTTGTGAGCCCTTCAAGGAAGGGAAGGTTAAGAAACAGACTGAACAAGGGTTTCTGGAATGCTCCTTTACTGTTTTAGGCTATAACAACAGAATCTGGTCCCTCTGCCCCTCTTCTGGGTTTTTTTCTTCTCCTTTCCCTGGACTGATTTTTTTTTTTACTTTTTCTTAATGGTTTTTGCATTTCTTTGGTCAAGGTTATCTTCATGCTTTTCTACACCATCTAGTTCTTAACTAGATGTTCTTCCTCACTGTTTTTGTTCTTTAGTAATTGATTAGAGATGTAAATGAAAAAAATGGAGAATCTATACAGCCAATTTGATTTAATAGAAGCTTCAATTAAATATTTATTTCACCCTAAAGTTATTATTTCCAATTTAGCAAAATGGGACTAAATTTGGTGAAGAAGGTGTAGCTGATAAAAGAATATTTGAAGTACAAGATAAGCCAGAGCAGTGCAGGGGCTGTGAAGAAAAAATGAACCTGAAAAAATTGCCCAAATATATCCCTGTGGGGATAGGCAGTTGGATATCAATCAACTTGGAATACAGGTAGTCCTTGACTTACAACCACAATTGCTAAGACATTGGTTAAGCGAATTTTGCCTCGTTTTATAACCTTTCTTGCCTCAGTTGTTAAATGAATCACTGGAGTTGTTAAGTTAGTAACACAGTTGTTAAGTAAATCTGGCTTCCCCATTGACTTTGCTTATGAGAAGATGGCAAAAGGTGATCACATGACCCTGGGACACTGCAACCGTCATAAATATTAGTCAGTTGCCAAACATCTGAATTTTGATCACGTGACCATGGGGATGCTGCAACAGTCGTAAGTTTGAAAAACAGTGATAAGTCACTTTTTTCAGTGGTGTAAGTTGAGGACTACGTATATTCCATTCTAAGTTCCCTTTCTGGGATCCAGAAAAAGACACATGCAACTCATCACATTGTACACATAATCGCAACATGAGAGGAAAGCAGAAGCACAGTACATTAGTTCATTGTGAAGAAGAAGAAATAGATACCCCTCCCATGACCCCTGCCAGTAAAAAGGTTGGAAACAGTTCCAGAAGTGACTTGTTTCCCATAACTTCTTGTTTGCAACCCAGCAGAAGGGTTGGAAGGAAGTTATGTAAAAGGGACCTGGGAATCCTGTCTATCGACAACAGCGTAACTCAATAAAAAAAAGAACACAAGACTAAGTTCAGTATAGCAGGAGAAGTCAGCTAATGAATGATCAAGTTGGAAGATGGATCAGATTCATCGATAGACTGAGGAAAGAAGCACTGTAGAAAAATACATCTGGAATGTATCCCATGGAAGAGGCAATTAGGTAGCAGCTGGGTATGCTGCAAAATACTCTGTTCTAAGCCCCTCCCCCCTCCCTCCTGGTCATGTGACCAGAATGGAGTGTATGCAGCCTGCTCTGTGCTTGCCAATACAGCCATGCACAAAACCAGGGACAATTTGAGAGTGAAAATACACATACTGTATACTGGGGTAGCACAAAAATATCCACTCTGCTCAGACCCTGCACACAGTAATGCATATGTCCTCTCCAGAGTCTTGTAATTGAGGAAATATACAAACATTGTAAAATATAAACATATATGCACCCCCAATTAGATTCTCACAGATACCACAGGTGCACATTTTCATATTTAACTGTAAATAATTGATTTAATGCAAGGTGCAGGAGATTAAATCAGAAGCCAAATCTTTGTTTTGCTAGATTTTCTGCTTAGTAACTATTCTTTTTTTTTTTTTTGTATTTTTCTTATTACAGCCAGTTGTTGAAGCATGCTTTAGGAACAGTGGTAGATTCATGTACTTTGTTCTTTCACCTTTGTAGCTTCAGAGAGGGAGGAGTTTAACCATTTACTTTCTCCTGCTGTGTAGGAGAGTTTCAGAGTTTCATTCTGGGTACAGTGTTGCATGATAGACTGTAATATATTCTTATAATTTCATGCTTTAAATAATGGTGTTGTAAAATATCATTTAAGGAAGATATGCTTTTGCTTCTGATTGCATTTTGCTGATCCATTATCTTACCTAATCTTACTTCCCCCCCCCCCCCAGTAGGTGGATCTCCAGCAGCAGTTCTGGAAAAAAATCAGAGCGGGCCAGGAATCGGAGAAAACCATGGTAAATGTGATTTCTATTTCATTCTGTTGTATGTGTTTGCAAAGCTTAACCGTAGTGCTTGAAGAGGATTTGTTCCATAATTGCTTGATGTTTTGTTTCTGTAACAGTAAATGAAAGATAAGAATATGCTCAGAAAGAGCTAAAATGGAGCCGATCCAAGTTCAAGTGTTGCAGAACTGGGGTAGATACAGCATTTTTCAGGTAGAGTAGGGTTTTTCTAGCTTTTTTATTGTTCATTTTTTGTGTAATGTGTTGATTCCACATAAAAGGGATGCTGTTTCTATTCAAAGAATTTACACTCTGCTAATAAAGACAGGGATATGGAAAGAAATTGGGTAGGTGTCAGAGGGAACATCCATCCACAGCAGCGGTTCTCAACCTGTGGGTCGCGACCCCTTTGGGGGTCGAACGACCATTTCACAGGGGTCGCCGCGCGCGGTAGCCCGCCATCCTGGTGCCACCGTCACTTGCAGGGGTGAAATGCTCCCGTTCGGCCGTGCCTGTGGGTCGCCGGACAGCCGGTAGCTAAAGAAGCGGGAGACTTCGCCCACCCGCCCGGACGCCGCCATTTGGGTTCTTTTACCCTCTGCGCATGCGCAGAACGCTTTGCGCATGTGCAGAGGGTAAAAGAACCCAAATGGCGGCGTCCGGGAGGGTGGGCGAAGCCTAGCGCTACCATCGCTACTGGCTCTCCGACGACCGGCAGGCACGCCCGAACCGGGAGCCTTTCACCCCTGGGTCGCGGTGGCGGGGGGTCGCGGCGGCAGGGGGGGTTGTGGCATTAGAAAGGTTGAGAACCACTGATCCACAGGAATGTAAAAGGAACTACTCTAGGTGTATTTAGTTCTGTAGGGAAGACCTTTCTTTTGTATAGTGATTACCACTAATTTTTCAGAGTTGTACATTTATGATAATATTTTTAAATGATCACTGGAAGAAAATCCACATTGTTTTGCAAGTTAGAGTGATGGTGATAGGCTCAGTTCACACAGCACACAGAAAACAATCACAGTGTGGTTTATTTGTTCAAGAATAGCATGTTATGTGAACATGGCAATACCGGTAGTTTTGTTCACCCTCTCTGAAAAAGGTCCCTGATTAATAAGATGAAATGTTAGATCTGTCGATCTATATGTCTAGATCAAGGATTCCCTATTTAATTACTTAAATAGGTAATTATTCCAAGTGACAATAGGAATGGGACAGAAAAACCATTGGAGGACGAATAGTTGGCAAAGGTCTTTTTCCAAATGGAAGTGAAGTTAATCAACCAAAGTAAGCTATGCATAATTCACCGCAGAGAGTCTGTTTCTTTTTTTTTCAGGCAACAGATTCTCATTCTCATTCTCATTTGAAGTGATATAGAGGGGCAACTAAGTTCTAACTAAAGAAGCTCACTTGAACTGGAACAGGAAACTTGCAGTAAAGTTCTGATGATTTTGGACTGGATGGTTTCAAAGTGTGAATAATCAGAATATGGGCAGAACCAACCCTGAACAATAGTAGGCTCAGTCCATTAGCATTGAAAACTTTAATGATTGCAAGGAACAATATGTTTTCATTGCAGCTGGCAAACTTAATGACTCCACTGGCAACTTTGTGGGCTTGATCTGTTCACCCTCTGCCTTGAGTAAAGCTGCATTCCACTTCCCATATTTTGCTTATTGTCATCCCTTGCATCTTTTTAATTCTGCCAAAGGCTTGCATTAACAGAATTAATACCTTGTGAGTTGATCTTCACTTTTTAAAAAAATATTTCTCTTTGCATAGAGGAACAGTGACAGTTTTGTTCCAGTCATCAGACCTATATGCTGTCTTCACACATGAGCATTAAACAAATCACAAAACCGCTGCATAAACAAGCCGCCACATTTAGCATTTCTTCAGTTTAATTGTCTACATCTTCAGCCTTGCCATTTTGCGACTTTCTCTCAGGATTTATAATTTCCTTGAAAATTATAAGTGATTTTCATGGACATGAACATTTCTGGGATTTGTTTCAACTCTCTACTTTGCCATACAATTATTGTTCCCATACAGTTCTCTAAAATATTCCTCCCAGCATTCCTTTAGCTTAATTTCATCCCAAATCATCCCATCATATTTATTTTAAATTCCATTCATTTTGCTTGAGGCTTCTTGTTTAGTTTTTTTCATTCTCTTCCAAAATATTTTTTAAAATTCTAATTAAATCTAATTAAATTGACCACATTCTTTGCAACTTCACATTCCTTTTACCATTTTCAACAGACTTTGTCTCTTTTACCTCATTTGACAGTTTCTTTCAACTCATTATTCCATTAAACATCCATATTTCCTACTAACGTAACTCCACATCCTTCAATTCTTTTCATTGTGTTCCAAACAATTTCTACATCGTCTTTCTTTATTTCTACTTTCTATTCATTCTGTTGGGAAATTAATCTGTATTCTGCATATAGGAGTTATCATTTCTCTTCCAACAGTCATTCTGCTTGCACTCTAGTTCCTTTCACATTTTTCCTTTTCTTGCATATCATTTTTCCCAAGATCTAAAAATACTTGGAATGTGGGACCACTGCCAAGTTATGACCTGTCCCATATCAAGAACCTCATAGCACTTCATAGCATTTGACTAATTTGTTCAGTCTTTCATTTTAAAAATACAATCAGCCACACTTTCCAATTGATTTTCCATACATGGATTCATTTATGCTTAACCCATGTATTTGAAACAGACACTTCTCTAAGCAGGTATTTACCAAATAATAACTATTTTTATTCATTCTTGGGTCTCCAGTAACTTGGTCCAGTAACTTTTTCTGTATTTCCCATGTCATTCTCATTTAGAACATGTAGGGTCAAGATTTAGTAAAATCATACTGTTGTATCTTAGATTATACTCATCATTATCAGTCCTTAGGTACCGTGCACCAGCAAGACATAGCTAAAAAAATTGTCCACATTACTTACAAGTGTGACAGTAGAAAATAAAGAGAATTTCCTTTTTATCTACAGGTGGTGGGACCCCATAACTGAAATAGGTGGTGGCAGCTTAAGCAAAAAGGGCAATAATGCTGCATTTGGAAACTATTTCTGAGGAGTCTAGCTATTAAAAGAACTATGGTATCAAGTGCCCAAGAGAAGGGGTAAATATTTGAGCCAGAGAGAAAGGGCTGTTGGTACTACTACACCATCCTGGATTTCTAAATCTGTTTTGAGCAAAAAAATTGAACCAGATGACTGCCAAACTTCCTTCCAACTGTGATTCTATGAAAATGCACATTAACTTAAACTCTTTGTCATGCTTTGTCACACAAAGCCTACATCAATAACTTTCTCAAGCTGAAGATTTTTGATAGAAACTGTACTCTGCCCACTGTGCATATGTACTACTGTTCCTGTCATTTTCTTTTAAGCACTGCATAAGTGGGGCATTGGAAGCATTCCGTATCTCTTTTGAGGTCATTTTTCTTTGTCTGAATCATCATCGGATTTCAGAAGAGAAAAAAAATACTTTAATTGTCTGTTGGGAATATTGAGATCCCTAACATTGGTGCTATTCTTCCTGCTAAGCTCTCAGACTTATGACTTATAGGTAGTCCTTGACCTATTTGAAACTATGACAGTGCTGACTGAATGGTGGTTATGAATGGTCCTTGAGATTCTGGCAATCCCAGCATTGCTGCAGTCACATGATTATGATCTGGGTGTTTGGCAACTGTTTCACACATGACCAGTTGCAGCATCCCACAATGACATGATCACCATTTGCAGTCTTCCTTACTGGCTTCCCCAGAAAGTCAGTGGTTAAAGGTTGCAAGTCGCTGGGGTAAGTCTCCCCCACCTGTGCATCATCTCCCAGGCCCTCTGCGTTTGCAGTACGCTTTTCATATTATCCCCACGCTATGCCTCGTGCACCCCTGCTCATCCTCCCCAAACTCGCCACACCTTTTCTCATCCCCTTCACACTTCTAGCACCTCACGGGTGGCTGGAAGGAGAGCTGAGCAGGGAGCAGAGCGCATAGTGCATCAGGGCAGACGATGGGGAGGCAGGGTGTGTGAAAATGGGAAGCCCCCGGCTGCCATTGTCTCCCCAGTGCTTGCCCCAACACGCTCTGCCCACTGCTCGCCTGCCTGCCCAGCTCTCCCTCTGGTCGCCCACAGCGAGTTATCCCCATGGTGAGTTGGGCATGTGGAGTTGTCCTGCAGCAGCTTGGCAGTGGCAAGTTGGCAGAGGTGTTGGCAGTGGCGAGGTGGCTGCGGCGAGGCATCCCGTTCCACAAACGGGACAGATTATCTTGAGTTTCAGAAAATTCTGGAGGAACAATTAAGAGATTTGAATGGCAAATTACTGTATGTAATTCATTTTACATCTATGTCACCAAATCATTAAAAATTAACTATGATTTAATGGAACATCATGGAACAACATGATCTGCTAAACTTATTTTGATTGATTGATTATGTGCCATCAGGTTGTTTTAGACTCCTAGCAACCTCATGGATAGATTTTCTTCAAGATGATCTATCCTAACCTGCTCTTTCAAGTCTCCCAATGTTGCACTCATTGCCACTGTAACTGAGTCCATCCATCTTGTTGGTTGTCCTCTTTCGTTCCACCTTACATCAGATCAAAACTGCAACTTTACTAAATTGTGTTGGAAGGTAGTCCTCAATTTACAATTCGTTTAGTACTGGTTCAGTGTTACAGTGGCACTGAAAAACGTGACTTATGACTGGTTTTCACACTTATGATCGTTGCAGCATCCCTATGGTCACATGATCAAAATTTGGACACTTGGCAAATGGCTCATATTTATGATGGTTGCAGTGTCCCAGGGTCACGTGATCACCTTTTGTGACCTTCTGACAAGCAAAGTCAATGGGGAAGGCAGATTCACTTAACAACTGCCATGATTCACTTAACAATTGTGGCAAGAAAGATCGTAAAATTGGGAAAACTCACTTAACAACTGTCTTGCTTAGCAACAGAAACGTTGGGTTCAATTGTGGTCATAAGTCGAGGACTACCTGTATTGCAATTGCTGCATGTTCCATTTTAGTGTCATTATTTCTTTCCAACAGATATTTTGAAATATGAAAGATCACTCATCAGTTTTTGATAGCAAATCCTTTGTGTATATGTGTGTCTTTGAGTCAGACTTGACTTTTGGCATTTTTCTGGAGAAGACCACATAGTACATTATTTTCTTGACAGCATTTTTGGAAATGGTTTGCTACTGACTTTTTTCTAGGGCTGAAAGAGGGTGACCGGCCCAACCTCACGCAGCTGGCTAATCATTTAAGGCAGGACTCACAGTCTCCCAGTAGCAATAGCAATAGCACTTAGACTTATATACCCCTTCATAGTGCTTTACAGCCCTTTCTAAGCGGTTTACAGAGTTAGCATACTGCCCCCAACAATCTGGGTCCTCATTTTACCCACCTCAGAAGGATGGAAGGCTGAGTCAACCTTGAGCCGGTGAGATTTGAACCGCCGAACTACAGCTAGCAGTCAGCTGAAGTAGCCTGCAGTGCTGCACTCTAACCACTGCGCCACCTCGGCTCTAGCCCTTTACCTTTAAACCCAGTATCTAGCGCTTTACCATGGTGGCGCAGTGGTTAGAGTGCAGTACTGCAGGCTACTTCTGCTGACTGCCGGCTGACTGCAATTTGGCAGTTCAAATTTCACTAGGCTCAAGGTTGACTCAGCCTTCCATCCTTCCGAGGTGGGTAAAATGAGGACTCCAATTGTTGGGGGCAATATGCTGACTCTGTAAACTGCTTAGAGAGGGCTGTAAAAGCATTATGAAGTGGTATATAAGTCTAAGTGCTATTGCTATTGCTATTTAACTGATATATCAAACTGGCTGTCAAATTCTATTTACTGCTTGTTTTTTCTAAAGTTATATGAATTGATGCAGCATAAGAAATTGCTTCCTCTTGTTCACTTCTAAAAAGTACCGTAAGATGCACCTTTTTACTCCCAAAAAGAGGGTGAAAACTTGGCTGCATCTTATACACCGAATGTAGCCCCACCCAGCCACCCCCACCCTTTGGCCTCTGCCTCCCAGCAATTTACCTCCTTGCAGCA
>QLTV01004426.1:4390622-4413017 GCA_003457575.1 Thermophis baileyi | reverse complement strand
CTGTTTTGGTATTAAAATAAGGCAGCTGAGTTAAACCCTGACTTAGTCATGTTTGGAGTAGATCTATTTAAATAATTGGGAGGAGTTAGTGTGACTACATTTAAGAAAACTTTCTGGCATTAATATACTGCCATAATGTACATTTCTCCAATTCTATGCTATTTCTATGGGTCAGGCACACATGCACAGAAATACACAGCAAACAGTGTATATCATCTGTGCTGTTTGCTGGGAGGCAAATTGCTGGGAGGCAGAGGCAGATTTTTTCCCCCTTGTTTTCCTCCCCCAAAACTAAGGTGCGTCTTATACTCCGGTGCGTCTTATACTCCGAAAAATACGGTACATCTTTCTTTGGATAAGTGGCATTCAAGACTTTAAGAAACTGGTTTGACTGAACAATTAGTACAGCTTCAAAAAATTTTTTTGAAGAACCCTAAAAGTAAGAGTGTCACAGAGCATGACAGCATCTAAACATCTTGCTTGATCTCAGGGTCAAAGCTGGTTAATATTTGAATGGAAGACCATTCAGGAAATCCCAAAGCTATGGGAAGTTTTTTTTTTTTTTTAAATGGAATGGCAACTGACTCCCCTATTGTTGTCAACAAAAAATTGAGGTTCGATTTCTGAATGCAAAAACATAAGTGTATCATGGAAATCAAGCATGCAGGAATATAAGTGGAACACCTAGTCCTAGTGAATGGTTCAGCGTTGAGTAGGGCATAAGACAAAGATGCATGGTATCCTCTTGATTGTTTAGTGTCATCATCATCAATCACATCAATCATCATGACCATCATTTTAGCCATAGTCTATCCACTGCAGGATGAAGGCCTCTTCCACATGTTTCCAACCAATATGTTCCTGAGCTTTCTTTTGCCAATTGGGCCTGCAATACTTGCTGATGTTGTCAATCCATCTCGTTTAGGTCTCTTTCATGGATGCTTTTGTTCTCTTATCCACATACAGATCTTTCTATCTTGTCTTGTAATGCCGAGCATGTACCTTTCCATGGCTCTTTGCACCACTCGTAGCTTTTGTATCGATTGTGAAGTTAGTGTCCATGTTTCACCAGCATATGTTAGAGCAGGTAGCACACACTGATCGAAAACTTTTCTCTTCAGGCATAGGGGGAGGTTGTTCTTGAAAATTATGCTTAGCTTGCCAAATGCCTGCCAACCACATTTAACACGCCGTTCAATTTCCTTTATTGTATCGCCTTCCATTGAGATTTGTTGGCCAAAGTATATGTAGTGGTCTACTACGTCTAGTTCTTCTCCAGATATATTTCTTTCTTTCTTTGATGAATTTATTAAATATAACCTGGTTCTTTTTCAGGTTTATTTTTAAGCCAAATGGTTCTCCTAATTGTTTAGTATATTTATGGATAAAAGAATAAGAAATGTTCATAGTGATCTTAGTAGTGTTATGGTTGAGGATATATGTATATTTTTATATGTAGTTGAAACAGTTGCTGTCGGAACACTTGAATGATTTACAGTGAAAGTTAAATGGTTTGGTAGCACAAGGGAGATGGATCTAAAAATTAATTGATCAAAGAACAAATTACTTACCTACAGAAGATAGAATGAACAATTGCAAATTATATATAAATGATGAAAATCTAAAGCAAATGAATGAATTTGAGTGTTTTGGTAAAATGTTTATAAGACGGAAAAAATGGATAAAGAATTTTAAGACATGCAAACTATGATTGAAAAGTAGTGAGTAAATTGTGTTCTCTTGCAAGGAATAAATGCCTAAATAAGTGAAAATGGCTGAGAGTAAGGATATTCTTCCTCCTACTTTATTATATGGTAGCCCATATTGAATGTTAAGAAAAACAAAAAGTAAGTTGTATGCAATGAGAAATTTAAGTGTATGTAATAAGGAAGAAAAGATATGGTTAGGAATGAATGAGTGCTGAAAGAATAAGGATTGAATACAAAAGTGAATGACCATACAAAGGAAAGATATGAAAGGTATAAAGAACTGTAGCTAATGGGATTCATATAAATTTAAAAACTAACTAGTAAAAACTTGACTTTTCCAGAAGGGTTTTGGGGACCGATTGTAGATTCGCAGGGACATATATACATGTACATATATATTATGTATGTCAATGTGTGTGCATTTGTGTGTGTATGTTTGTGTTTTTTACTGCCTGATCTTTTGTTGAAAAGTAAACTCTATTTTTGTTTTATTGTTATTTTAACATCTGTAAACTACTTGGAATTCTCAAGGATGGAGGCATAGAAAAATTGTAAATTTATCTTTAAATTATTTGGCTTGTTATTTCTTCCTCCTTTTCTATGCTTTGCACAATGTTGCTTACCTTGAAAAGGAGTAATGTAATGGCTATGTATGTTTGTAGAAACTGGCAGTTTCTCTTGGTCTTCAAAAATGATGGACTTCTTCCTGTATTTTTTGTTTAATTAGGATTTTCAGACAGACCACCTCTCAAGTGTGGTACAAGGATGGATTTTTTATATTATGAGGGGATTGATTTAGATCACCTTTGTAGTCCCTTTGTGATTCTGTAGGTTTGCCTCTGAGTTTGTAACAAACCCAAAGAAATCCCTTCCCCTATACCTACCACAGGTATAGCTTTTGAAAGCCAGTTTAGAGTAAAATTTAAGTAGTATGATATTTTAAAATTAATTTTGTCTATTTAATGTATGTCCCAGAAAAGCTTTATCTATAGGTCAAAGAACATGTTGAAAATGAAAATATACAATTTGTGTACACAGTTGTTGCCTGATTGTGTTGTCAGGTTTTCTGTGAACTGGGGACGTTTCTGAGATGTCAGCAGTATATTCTTTGGCACATAGCCAGAGGAGATTGCAGGCCTAGCTAGCTATGCAGCAGAGCTGGCAGATCCTGTGTCCCTTTGGCAGAGCTCTGCCAGCAGGATTCCCGTCCTTATTGTGGGACTACAAGCACCAAGCTGAATCCTTACTGCTTCTTTCTCTTACTGTAATATACTGAGTTAGGCGGCGGCTGCTATTGTTCCCAGACATTCCTGCACATGCTGCCTGGCTGCTAAGCTGCATACCAAACAGTCTTGTGCTGTAACCCCACGATAGAGGACAATGAGAATTGCAGAGCCATGAATTCTCCTCCCTAGGCTGAAGTGATGACTCCATTTTCTGTGTTTGCTGTCAGGGAACCCCTAGTATGGCAGAGCTTCATCTTGGTTTCATCAGAGGGAGGTGGAGTCTCTCTTCCTCCTCCTTCTCCCGCCTTTCCCTCCCCTCCATTGTCGGCAGCTGCTGAAGCAGCCAGCGCACCTGCTCCCGTCTCTGGCGACCGACCGAGATGCTCTAGCCGTGCTTAGGAGGTTGCTTTTCTCACAGTCCGTCTGCCTGAGCCATTTATGCCAAAGGGGGCAGGGGGAAGCAATGCCACTCGCATGCCCCAGGCACAGCAAGCTGCTTTGGAAACGACCATGACTCTGCCGGGCCGTGTCTCCTGTTCCATGCTGAACTGCTTTGTAAGTAGGTTCCCTGTTTCCCACCCTTTTCTTCTCTCCACTGACTGCATGCAAGGCTGCTTCTCAGTCTGCATTTCTCTCTGCATTTGATATTTTGGGGGTGGGGGTGGAGCGGCGGAGCTAGGAAGAAAACGTACTGTCTGCCTGGAGACATCTGGCCCTTTTTACGGCTCTCCCTAATGCTTGGGGAGTGGCTCCTCTTCCCCATTCTTCTTCCTTATCTTAATTTTACGTGCTTCTTGTTGATATCCTAGTTCTGTTTTTGAATAATTCCCAGAATATGTACCTCATCTTCACCTGGACCTTAGAGGTTGCAGTTGGGGGTGCTAAATTTATTCCAGTGATCTCACTGTCTGAGCAAAACGTACAAGGAGAAGTTTGGTTTTCATAATCTAGGGCATCGGTGTATTCCAGTATATTGATGTTGGCCTGCTGAGAACAGGTTCACATTCACCTACAGAACCTGTGATTCCCACTTTCTGGCTGCTTTGTGCTTCATTGAATCACAGCCACGTAGCTGCCAAAGAGATGGCTTAGGTTTACTGAGACCTGGGTCTTCCTATTAGAATTCCCCACTGTGTTTGCTAGCATGTATTAAATCCTTTTGTGATATAAGGGAAGATGGAAAGTACGCTGCTTCATACTTCATACCCACTTCATACCAATTGAGGTGGGCAGCATTTGGCAGCATTTCTCAGTACAGTTACTCAGCATGGTGCTCTACTAACCTCTGGTCTCCTGAGTACATCCTGCTAGGATTCTAACATGAACAAGCTGAGAAAAAAAACTTGAGGAAGAAGCATAATAAGAATAAAACTTATCTGAAAACATGAGTTTGTTGGAGAAGTCATGGGAATGTTTGCTGGGAGGCATAAGAGTTCTCAAGGTTAGTTAGCTGTTTACAATGTCATATAGGTGAAAAGTTGTCCTGATTCTAGCTTTGATGATATTGTGTTGGTGCCCAAGATACCCTAACCCTATCCGTTGCTAGTGTGTCTGAGAAGAGGTTTAAATGGGCAGCTGTAGGGAAACATTTGTTTAGTGACAGAGCAGACGCAAATGTTAAAAGCACGACAGAAATTGTATGATTCACTCCGTCCAATTGGCACGATAATTAATAAGAGTGCTATATACGCAGGTTAATAAAAGGGAATGGATGCAAAAGACTGATCTGAGCCCTGAGATTTCCCTGGAGGTGTGGTCTCGGGCTTTATAGATCTGGATCTGGTCAGTGCCTAAATGGGAGGCCGGTTTAGTTTACTGTAAGTTGCAGGATCGAGAAATATAATGGAGAAATGTGAACCATTTCACAGGGCTCTGAAGTTTAATTAAAATATGAAAACCTATGCTATTTATGGGGAAAAATATTGAGTAGGTATTTAAATGAGAGAAAAGTGACATCAGGTATCTATGAAGGGGTGTGTGTGTGTGTGTGTGTAGTAGCTTTGGCACAGCATACAATGTTTATATTTCCATATGATAAAGTGTGTGTGAACACATCTAGTTGTAGATTAAGAATAGTTTCAGCAGTTTCGTTTTATATCATGGGATGTTTATGAGTATATCTGCCTGTCTGCCTGTCTCCTAAGAGTAAAATATCATTGGGAATGATACCGGTAAGAATAAAGTACTTGGCTTTTGCGTCTATCCATTTGTATATCAGGGACTTGTATTTTAAAATTATGATCAATCAAGATGTTGAGATCTAATACACAAAACACACACAACTCCATTATGCTAAGAGTATTCCTATCATGAGTTAGGTGCTATCATCTTGAATCACATTCATTGCAACCTGACATACTGTGTGTCTTATGTTTGCACAAGCAGTATGCAAGATATATCGGATAGTTATTTATAGGAGAAATAACTTTTGACTAGAAATAACAGTTGTTTAATATATATCGCTCTCTTAAATTTTAACTAGATGTTACTAAAAGCAGCTTTCTCCCTGATTTTTGTTTTATTCAGTCACCTGACCTTTTTTCCTCAGTTTCAAATGGCTAATATTTTTTAATAAAATGTGAATTGGTTGATATTGTGAAATATTAATGTGAGGGGAAAAAACACCTTTGTGAAATATTTAGAATGATTGATGTACATGGGTGTTTTAGTGTTGAATTTCAAGGGAAGGGTTGTATCATTTTCAAGAGGGTTTTTTAAAAACATATTTAGATGAACTGATACTTTATTAATATCTGAGGGCAGAAGTGATTACTGGATTAGCAGGAAGCAACTCCATATCACTAATTAATTTTACTCTCCTGGCCTTCAAGAAAGGCATAGAAACACATGCTTTCTTGGGGCACACAGAGGAGCACATAACTGTAGGGCTAGTTAGTTTCATTAATTTTAACATTCTTCCTTCTTTTAACTTTTATATACTGTTTTATGCTTTTAATATTTTATCGTATTGTCCAGAGTCCCTATGTGAGGGAGATGGGTAGTTATTAGATATGATAGATAAATATAAATAAATTCAGTTATCAACTTCAGAAAATAGTTTCTCCAGTTTCAAATGGAAATGTCTGTTTCTATAATGAGTTAACATTTTATGCTAGCTCCACAAAAGTTTTACCATTTTTTAATCTGTGCACTTAACATTATTTTAATAAAGCTGGTTTAATGCTGCTCTTAGTGATAACAGTTGCTTATACCTGGCAATGAAAATCTTATATCTGGTGAAGAAAAATGGAATACCATACATAAATATAGGATCATTTCAGATTACTGGCCCACCTATATCAGCATGGTCTACATCAGAAACATATTTCAGGATGAAAGTTCTCATACAAAACTACTTTATATCAGGTCAGAGTAATAATCCATCTGGCTTCAATATTTCTGCTCAAGTTTTTAGGCAGTCATTTTTCCTTGTCCTGCTCCCCCCCCCCCAAAAAAAACCCTGGACCTCTTCAGTGTAGTGCATATGCACTTAAAGTTCAGTGCTGGTCCTATCAACAAAATCTAGGATTAAATCCATTTTCCTCTTAGCATTTTCTAAGAAAAAGTACTAGGCATTCATTATAAGAAAATCCATCGAATTTAGAGCCAGATAATATGATTTGCAAATACGTGTAATGCCTTGATTTCTCAGATATTTTTTTTAGAGGTGAATATTTATCCTTTAAGAGTCTACATTTTCTTCCAAACAGTTTTAAGAGCAAAGAAATTCTTCATCTTTATCCATCATGATCATGTAAAAGTATGCAGGCTAATCCTGGGGCTAGTTCTGAGAATTTGAAGTATTTTCCAATCATGCAAAGCTCCTATAGCTTATTTACTTAAGAGCTTCTTCCATACACTGAAAAAAATTGATTTGAAACAGAAAAATGCAATCTCACCTAAGAAACTGCCTGAGGGCTTTCCTGGGTAAATAAGAGCAGTGTTAAGGAAACTTTATTGTTTAGAATTTTTAAAATCCTTACTTTGCACAAATCAAGATGATAAATTTCTGCCAGACTGGAAAAAGTGACAGGAACCTATCAACACAACAAATCTAGCTCACTTTAATAACAGTTTAGTTTCACCAATCTCTCTTCTATAGCGTTATGAAACCTTCACAATCAGAGAAAGTGTGATTTGTTGTTAACAGTACTGACAATGTACACTTTCAGGACCTATTGTGGACTTTTCAGAGGTATTTGATTCTTTATTATGGGAAACAGGAACATGGATTAGATGATCATTTTGAATATAATCCCAGAGGGGTCCACTTATAATTATGATTATTAAAATAATTTTCCTGTGATAAATCTAGTTCTGAAAGATCCTTGGAATGCCATCTTTTAAATGTGTTAATAAAAGTATGGTTATTGAAATTATAATAAAAATATTTTTAAAAAAAAAATATCACTGGAAGACTGTAGTGGACTTTGATTAGGTCAGAAACCTAAGTTTGTGGGGGAATATCAGAAGATCCCATCCTCAAGTAGAGGTTAGGCCGAAAGTTTCAATTGTAAAATAGAAATACAGAAATAGTTCCACTGTAAGCTAAAGAAATTTAGCTCTGTTTTTCCAAATTGTTGTTACTGCTGTTGTGGCTGCTGCTACTATTACTACGCTATGTCATTTTTGTACATTATGAATGTTTGTGAAGCTAGCGCTGGCCAGTTAATTATAAGAAGGAGCTAAAGGGACACTGTTAGAATTGCTAGGTGATTTAGGAATGGTTATATTTGTTTGCCTTTAATCCCAAACTGGTTTATTGTACATCTATATTATGTTTAGTAAAAGTATTAAATTATATTTATGGATATTGGGTGCTTGGAGAATGTATATATACAAGATGTCGTATCAACACTATATGTGGGTTGTGCATATGAGAGTAGTGGGGATATAGTGGTTAGGAGAATGGACACAAAATAAAGAATTCTGATTAATATCCACCCTCATTCATGTAAGTTCACTGGGAAACTACAGGTAGTCCTTGACTTACAACCACAACGGAGCCCAACATTTCTGTTGTTAAGCGAAACACTTGTTAAGTGAATTTGCCCCACTTTACGACCTTTCTTGCCACAGTTGTTATGTGAATCATGGCAGTTGTTAAAAACACAGTTGTTAAATGAATCTGGCTTCCCTGTTGACTTTGCTTGTCAAAAGATCACAAAAGGGGATCACATGACCCTGAGACACTGCAACCGTCATAAATATGAGTCAGTTGCCAAGGCTCTGAATTTTGATCACAAGGCCATGGGGTTGCTGCAACAGTTGTAAGTGTGAAAAGTGGTCATAAGTCACTTTTTTCAGTGCCATTGTAACTTTGAACAGTCACTAAGTGAACTGTTGTAAGTCAAGGACTACTTGTATTGATCAATCACTATCTCTAAATACAATGTGTCATACAGAATCAAAAATTCCATGAGGCAGTACTATGTGACATCTTGAGTAAAAAGATGGAATTTATAAAGAAATAAGTAAATGTTTGATATATTTTGACAGGTGCATCTCTAAGCATTTGTTTTTCTGTTTGGTTTTTAGGGTGAAGAAGGCCCCCCCAGTCTAGAATACATCCAAGCTAAAGATTTGTTCCCACATAAAGAACTGATAAAAGAAGAAGAGTCTTTACAGGTAAGTTACTTGAGTTTCACTAGCAAAGGAACGGTGTATAATACAAAACCATATGTCTGAAGTAGGGACAAAAGATGCAAAGAATATCTTTTTCTGTACAGTTGGTAATTGAGAATAAAATACACAGTGCATTCAAAAAGTATTCAGACCCCCTTCACTTTTGTCAGTTTTGTTATGCTGCAGCCTGATTCTACAGTTGTTGAAATTCATTTTTTCTCTCATTAATCTACACTCACTACTCCATAATGACAAAGTGAAAACAGAATTTTAGAAATGTCTATAAATTTATTAAAAAGAAAAAACTGAAATATCACATTGGCATAAGTATTCAGACCCTTCACTCATACTTTGTTGAAGCAGCTTTGGCAGCAACTGGATTGGAGGATTTTCTGCCATTCTTCCTTGCAAATCCTTTCAAGCTCAGTTAGGTAGGATGGCGACTGTCAGTGGACAGCCATTTTCAGGTACCTCCAGAGATGTTCAATAGGGTTCAAGTCAGGGCTCTGGCTGGATCACTCTAGGACATTCAGAGTTGTCCCTAAGCCACTTCTGTGTTGTCTTGGCTGTGTGCTTATGATTGTTGTCATGTTGGAAAGTGAACCTTCGACTCAGCCTGAGATCCTGAGCGCTGTGGAAAAGGTTTTCATTGAAGATATCCCTGTACTTTGCTCCATTCAGCTTTCCCTCAACCCTGACCAGTCTGCCAGTCCCTGCTGCTGAAAAAATGCCCCCACAGCATGATGCTGCTGCCACCACCATGCTTCACTGTTGAGATGATATTGGCCACGTGATGACATATGTCAGACATAACATTTAGAATTGAGTCCAAAGAGTTCGATTTTGGTTTCATCAGACTAGAGAATCTTGTTCCTCACATCCTGAGAGTCCTTCAGGTGCTTTTTTGCAAACTCTAAGTGGGCTTTCATGTGTTTTGCATTGAGGAGAGGCTTCTGTCTAGCCACTCTGCTATAAAGCCCAGATCGGTGGAGGGCTGCAGTGATGGTTGTCTTTCTGGAATTCTGTCCCATCTCCAAACAGGATCTCTGGAACTCAGTCAGAGTGACCATCGGGTTCTTGGTCACCTCTCTTACTAAGGCCCTTCTCCCCCGATTGCCCAGTTTGACCAGGTGACCAGGTCTTGGAAGAGTCCTGGTTGTATCAAACTTCTTCCACTTGAGAATTATGGAAGTCACTGTGCTCTTAGGAATCTTCAGTGCAGCAGAAAGTTTACTGTAGCCTTCCCCAGATCTGTGCCTTGCAATAATCCTGTCTCTGAGCATTGCAGGCAGTTCCTTTGACCTCATGGCTTTTGCTCTGCTACAGTATGCATTGTCAGCTGTGAGGCCTTCTATAGAGAAGTGTGTGCCTTTCCAAATCATGTCCAATCAATTTAATTTATCGCAGGTCGACTCCAATCAAGATGTAGAAACATGTCAGCCACGATCAAGAGAAATGGGCACTGGAGCTAAATTTCAAGTGTTGTTGCAAAGGGTCTGAATACTTATGCCAATGTGATATTTCAGTTATTTCTTTTAAATAAATTTACAGACATTTCTAAAATTCTGTTTTCACTTTATTGAGTGTAGATTAATGAGAAAAAAATGAATTTCAACAGCTGTAGAATCAGGCTGCAGCATAACAGAATTGACAAAAGTGAAGGGGGACCGAGTACTTTCTGAATGCACTGTATGCCTACAGCAGTAGCTGCAGGTACTTACTGCTGTTCAAATACCATTCAAGTCTTTTCTATGCAGATCTATATATTTTAAAAACTGCATCATAGTTCTCTCATTTTGAGGACAGAGTATTAAACGCAGCAGCATAGTATGGGACAGATACTTTTTCTGCTTCATTATCTCACATATATATGCACACACACACATGTATATATACACACAATACACACACACACACACACACACACACACACACACACACACACACAGCACAAACACTAAAGAGCACTAAATTCCTGGGTGATTGATATTACAATGAAATAGAAGTCATCCAGGTACACGAGACTCTTTTGTAGCCCAATTCAAAATGGATATAGACAGCCGTGCCTAGAAACCAGATGGAGAGAGGACATACCTGCAGCAGCTCTAAATAGTTAGCAGAAGCTGGACTAATCCCAGTCATGAGCATCTACTGGAGGGATAGGGATGAGGTCAAGAGCATCAATTGCAATTGAAGCCCCAGCCCTTTTATGTGCATGTGATACCCCTGATCCCAATCTTTGACTATATTATCACCAGTATTGTTACTGAGGCACCTTAGGTTGTCCATATGGCAAATTTTGGATTGCAAGAAGAGGGAAAGCACTATTTCAGCAGAATAACTAAGGGCAACTCTAGACTGCCTTCACAGCAGGCTGGGGGTGACTTAATATCATGAGAACATGTCCCTTAAAAAGCTTTAATAAGTGGGATGGAGGATGAGCACTTAGACTTCCCAAGGTATTAGTGTGACAATCCCTCAGTAGTTTGACCAAATGGCTTTAAAAGGAATTAGAATCCAACTTTTGGTTTTCTAGGTCTTAGATGGATGCAAGTGTTGAAACGTAGCTTTCTAGATTGACTAGTATATATCCAGACATTTTTTGTTCTTTAAATTACTTTTTCAAACTGCTAACCTGCACATACTGTAGCTGTTGTATCTTGGTTTCCTTTGGTTTATAAGGATGTTTTAAGGAGATTAATTCACTTAACAGGGTTGGTGGTTGTTTTTGTTTCCACCTTGATTTAAAAATGGTCATGTAACGGTAATTGAATTCTGTATAAATATGGTACTATTGAATTTCAAACAGATGGAGAATTTCAGTATTACCATTATTGAGCATATATCCTCAGTGATAGTTTGGAAGGGGGATGGGTGAATTTTGCCGTGAGCCCTAGGAAAAAAGGGATCATAGAGAAAAGTGTGGTCATTGGTCATCCAGTTAATGAGCTTTTCTTTCCTCCAGAGATTGACAAACTTTTCTTGAAGAGGAATCTAAGAATGGGCATTCTTGGCACAACATAATTAAAAATTTCACAGGAATGAATTTAAAACATGCATTTTTCTTTTGGCTTGTGTAATTTTTTTAAAGACCTTTAAAATTATTTTACATCTCATAGTAAGTCCACACGGTCAGATAAAACAAAAGGTGCATGTCAGTTTGGGACTTGCTAGTCTAGGTATGAGCATACTTACACCATTGTTTCCTTTAGATTTTTTAAAAAAAAGTGATTAAAAAAAATACTTCATCTGCTTCCTGTGAAGTACTGTTGAGCTTTTCTTCAATTTTGCTATATCATTTTGGCCATAAAGAATTGTAAGAGAAAAAACTACTTCAAAGATATAAAATGAGCTGTGAAAATATTAATTAAATATGGAATTTTAGTACACTCTTATGCAAATTTCATATCTCCTATACATTTTCATACAGACCTATGAGTTTTAATTTTCCAGTTAACCAGAGCAAAGAAATAAATCTCAACAAAAACTATTTCTAAATCATTAAGGAAGAGATCCTTGATGCTTAAACAGAAACAAACCCTTCTGCCTTTTGCACTTCATCTCAAATGCAATGGAGATTGACAGCCAGGTTGTTGTTCTCTTTAGCTTTTGTCCTGTTTAGTTATTTTGTCTGCCCCTTTTGCACTCTACTTACCTAGTTCTTACAGTGAAGCTTATTAATGTGCATGATGTGACAAAGGTTTCATTTTTCACCCAGCATGTAGTGGAGCCTGATGCTGTTTGGACAGAGAAGGAGTGACTGACTTACGGTCACTCAGCTGATTTCCTTGCTCAGGGAAGAATCTAGGTCTCCGCTGAACCTGGTTCAGTATCTTAAGCACTACGAACACTGGGTCTCATCAGATTGACAGCAAGTACTTTCAGAAAATCAACTGTTGTTATCCCTCAATAATTTTTTAAAATCCGGATATAGGTTCTTATTTTAGAATTGAGGGAAAAAGAAACTGAAAGGTTCATTCTGGGAGGCTGGGGTGGGAGGGCAATATAAAAAAACTATATAAAAACTAGGGCCAACTGGTGTTTCTTTGAATTATCAGTGGACAGTAAAGCTGAGATCATGCCAGATGGTGATAGTGGTGTTAGACTGCTGTTTTTATAATACATATCCTTTATTTCCTATCTGATCATTGCCAAGCAGAGGTGGTCATTCTCTGCTAATATTCTACCAAGGTGTTAGTGACAGTGCATTTCATTAGGGATGGCGTTTATTTACTTATTAAAATTATATGCCACTCTTGAAAATAAAGACTTTCCCAGGATGACTTTTAAAATATGCTTACAATCACAACCCAGATTCATTTTAAAATTGAAATAGAAAATTATTGGAATTTGAAATAGGTGAATCTCATGGAAATCTTTGCAACAAATCTTTTTAACCCATTTCAGCAATTCATCAAGAACAGACTATGAAGACAATCCATGTGACACTCTATTGCAGTAAAATTATACTATATGAATTATAATCTCCCTAAATTGTTTTGGATGAGTTTTAAGTAAATTAGTATATATTGTCCAGTTAGTCAGTCCTTCTGTTTAAAAATGTTTGAAGAATTCAGGAACAGTCACCCAACAGTCTTTCCCAACATTTTTTTTTAATTGGCTCATTTTCTAAAGCATAATAAAATGATACAATTCCTCTAGTTAGTTTTATTATCGCAAAACACTGAAAAACTAAATTATGTCTTGTATATTCGACCGTGGGTGAAATAGATAGAATATTATTTTTTTAAATCGATGTATGAAAACTATGCCCTGGAGGAACAAATCTACCAAAACCCTGTGATCATTTATTAGGTATAATAACAATATTTTTGTAAATGTTGCTATCCTGTTTCCTTTTGGATATATTAAACGTATAATTTCTCAGTAACTCGGCACATGTTTGAATATATAATGCATATATGCACTCAACGTTTGAAAGTAGTTCACTTCTTAATTTTATTTTTATGAAGGGTGCATACATCAGAATTTTTAACTGCTGTGCATCCATTTGCACTATAAATACATAGAGCTGGTATCGTTCTTCATGATATAGATCTCTTAGGATTTTCTTATTATAGTATTTCTTACTTGTTCCAGTCATTTCCAAATAGATGTTGTCATTCTCTATACGCTTCCTAATAAGCTGCCAGTGACAACGCTTTTGACCTGAACTGTTACTTATTTAAATGATATAAATGGGAAACAGTATCTTTCTTCAAAATAAAAACATTCCCAGGACAGTTCACAAAATATTTCAAAATCATAATTTATTTTATTATTTTTTATTTTATTTATTTGTCAAACATGTACAAGATAGCAGGTATAGGTATAATCATAAACATAATCAAAGTGAATACAGATAGATGAAGACAATAGGACAGTAGGACAGGGACGGTAGGCACGCTGGTGCGCTTATGCACGCCCAAAAATGTAAGCTAAAAGAGCAGATTAAAGTACAAAACATTAAAGCAAAACCAATTTCCAAAATGAAAGGCAATTCTCCACTTAAGTACTAGTCCTGGGGATCAGATGAAAATCACCATGTAATTGTCTTGGTAGAAGTAGAGAAATGGTTTGCCATTAACCACCTTCTAGAATATTTTTCAGGTTCCCACTATAGCCTTTACAAGTAGTCCTCGATTTAAAAACATTCGTTTAGTGATCGTTCAAAGTTACAACGGCACTGAACAAAGTGCCATTGTAACTTTTTTTTCACGCTTATGACCATTGCAGCATCCCCATTGTGACGTGATCAAAATTCGGACGCTTGGCAACTGGCATGTATTTATGACGGTAGCAGTGTCCTGGGGTTATGTGATCACCTTTTGCGACCTTCTGACAAGCAAAATCAATGGGGAAGCCAGATTCATTTAATAGCAATAGCAGTTAGACTTATATACCGCTTCATAGTGCTTTACAGCCCTCTCTAAGCGGTTTACAGAGTTAGCATATTGCCCCCAACAATCTGGGTCCTCGTTTTACCCACCTCAGAAGGATGGAAGGCTGAGTCAACCTTGAGCCAGTGAGATTTGAACCGCTGAACTGCAGCTAGCAGTCAGCTGAAGTAGCCTGCAGTGCTGCACTCTAACCACTGCGCCACCTCGGCTCTGTTAACAACTAACATGTTACTAACTTAACAACTCCAGTGATTCACTTAACAACTGTGGTAAGAAAGGCCTACAATGAAGCAAAACTCACTTTAACAACTGTCTTGCTTAGCAATGGAAATGTAGGAGATGAGCAGGCTGAGTCCACGGGAGGGGTCAAACGTCATCAGCCTCGAGACCCTTTGCACCCACAAGACATCTCAGTCCAGCCCACCTTGAATTCCATTGACTGTTCTCTACCTCCAATTTGCTTTGGCCATTAGTAGTTCAGATTCTTGTAGAGAGCATAAGCTTGCAATAAACCTTTATGTTCATTTGAACTGCCTGGATTTCTGATTTTCCCATGCTTCATAGGAAACTTTGGGCTCAATTGTGGTCGTAAGTTGAGGACTACCTCTTGTCACGAAACATCCTGGTAGTGTCCCATCTAAGTACCAGGCTTGACCTTGCTCATTTCTGAGCCCAGACATTGTCGCCCCGAGACCACCACCGGCTGAAAAATCTATTTCTTGGCGCAGTTTAAAACTCAAAAATGTAGTAGAACGCTTCATTTGCTACATAACAAAATTAATATTAAAATATTAAAATACCTTAGAAAATAAAACGTAATTGCTTGGCACTGAAAACAGGCCAGGGTTGAGGAACACCTGGAGTAGAATTTCTGAGAATGATATTTTAATTCAGGTAGGAACAAAATAAAAGTTTCTTCAGATAATGTATTCGCAACACATTTAATACTAGAAATTTGGGCTGGAAAACAAGTGTTTAATTTGTCTGTTTCTGAACGGAGCATTCCACTGGTTATGTGGAGATATACTATATATATTTCCCTGTAACCTTGACTGGTTAATCGGCAACTACTTTAAAGTGTGAGTTTCCCTTTTCTAGGTTCCGTTTACTGTGCTACAAGGAGAGGGTGTGGAATATCTGGGCCATGCAAGTGATGCCATCATTGCCATCTCTAACTACCGGCTCCATATCAAGTTTAAGGACTCTGTAATCAATGTAAGTCTAATTAATAGACTTGGTGGTTATTTCTGGCAGAGCTGATAGTTTCCTGTGTTAATCTTTTTTTTTTCTTCTTTGAAACAAATTATGTATCTTCTCTTCTCGCTAAGCTGCAAAGCAAACTTGGAGAGTCCCCTGTCCCAGTGGGCCCCAACCTTTCCAGCTTTGTGACCTGGGGGGAGGAGAGGGGATGGTTTTGTCTGAGTGGTATGCGCGTGTGCAAGCGCAAGCACCTGCCACTCATCCACCACTTGTGCAGCCTAGTTCCAAATGGGCCAAGGCCCAGGGGTTGGGTTCCCCTGCCCTGTCCTTTCGCTCTCTTGATCAGACAGCTTCAGATGTCTCAAGTGAGGTACCACCATGCCTTGCAAAATGTTTCAAACAAAATATTTGTCAATTTGGGTTAGGGAATTATTTCTTTAAGGAAGAATTGCCTTCATGAAGTCAAACTCCTAGCATGATCTTTGCTTTGTTTATGGGAAAGCTGTAGCTTGAGATTGCCATGTGCTTTGAAAGGAGTAAGCTGTGCATATTCAATCATAAAGCATGGTTTCTAATTGCACTGAGATTCATACATTTCTAATATTCATTGGCTATTCCTTTTTTACCATACATCGGACAATTTAATCTATCCCCTTCCCTCCCTCCCTCCCCTCCCACCCAGCTGACACTGCTTAATGAATAGGACCTGGAATATGTCAACTCTGCCAAATCATACAGGCCATATCAAAGCCACAGAAGGCAGATAGTCCTTTAAATAACCAGCCCTTGTGCTATAGGCTTTATAAGTAATAACCATCACATTGAGTTGTACCCAGAAGCCTTCTGGTAACTAGTCGACCATAGAACAAAGGTGTTATAAGGACTCTTATGAGCTGTCCCCATAATTGCCCATGCTGTTGCATTTAGGAATAGTTGACACTTTTATGCTTCTGAGTGGTTTTCAAGGACCGGCCCATCTGGAGTGTATTGCAATAGTCCATGCATCATATAAGCAAATCCTGTGTGACTCTCTGATGGACCTTCCAATCCAGGTGAGGGTGCAATTGATGGACATGGTTAGTTGTTAGTGAAAGTTCATTTGAAAAAGATGAAAAGTTAGAAACTGCCTTGATGTCTCTTCAATACTATCCCTACCAGAGGTGGGTTCCTCCCGGTTCGCACCGGTTCTATAGAACCGGTAGTAAACCGGTGGTGACTTCACGGAGCCGGTTCTGTCGGTGCCGGTCCGTGGACACCGCCATCTTTTTTTTTGTTTGGGTTTTTTTTTTTTAATTTTCCCGAGCTGGTTCTCTCAGCGGCGCCATTTGAAATTTTTTTTTGGTTTTTGCTTCTGCACATGCGCAGAAGCCGAGTTTTCAGCACTGCGCATGCGCGGCCACGCGGCACGGGAGGAAGCGAACCGGCGGCGAGGTAAGTTAGAACCCACCCCTGATCCCTATATTACTAAGGAAATCTGCTACATGCCAAATTGAGTTTATTCCTGCTCCTACTATAACTTAACAACTAATGATTCTGTTTCCATAATACCATTAGAATACCTGATAAAATATACGGTTAGCTTATTGTCTAGTTGAGTGTCTACATACCTGTTCATTCATCCCTTGCCTTTGTTTTTAGGTGCCTTTGAGAATGATGGAAAGCGTGGAGAGTCGGGATATGTTCCAGCTCCATATTGTCTGCAAAGATTCCAAAGTAGTCAGGTAGGAGATGTCTAATAATATCCTACTCTTAAAGCTTGGTGAGAGTCAGCAAATGTGATTTGCTCAAACTAGAGATGGATAACATGCGGCCTGCAGATGTTTTTGATTTCCAGCTTCTGACAACATATGCCAGGATAGCTATTGGTGGAAAATGTAATGCAGCAACAAACTGGGATACGACAACTTTTTTTTACTTCTGCTCTGAACCATGATGCTGCCAGGTTCCTGTCACTCATAGAAAGCTGCCATCATGAAGTAAAGTAAAATTCTTTAATCTGTTTGCTTTCCAGCAGTGGACAGCTAAGAGTCTTGGAAAATATACATAAGCAAAGGCTCAGTTTCTGCCACAGTTGATGGCGATTAATAGATCTTCTTTGTAAAAGTCTTTTATTTTTTGTTAGCGATCATTGCTAAGTTTTTTAAGTGATTTAAGTAGCACTGCAGCCCTTTGTGTCAGGGAGTCCCTAGCATTTTTATTTATTTATTTATTTTTAAACTCATTGAATGGTTTTAATTACTTCGACCCACCTATTCCATAGTAGTGTATTCTACTAAAAATACAAAAAGGAACCAAGGAGTGCTGTGCATACTTTCAGTTCATGGATACAAGGTAGAACATTGCTATAACAATACAAATATTTTATATTTAAATTATTGTACATACTTTGGGGGGAACAAGGAGAATTTTCCTATGCCAGAGATCTAGCATAAATTATATTCTTCAAGGATGTATTTTTTAAAAAATCCAGGAAAAATATTTTGAAAGGCTTGTATAAAAGCAAGAAACAGAGTTACTAATCTTCTGGTCAAAACATAACTGTGAATATAACTAATAAAATTACTCCTTTTTTTTTTTTTGCTATTCCTGTAGTGTTCTTTATTACCAGCAAATTTCTTTTTTTAATTGTTTTTATATCGCAAATTCCATTTCTAAATTGAACAGTGTGTTTTCTAGGTAACAAAGTTATTTTTATTTTTCAATAGGTTGTTTTCCCTTCCCTTTCCCCTAAGGAGTTTACCTGAAATTCCCTTGTCAGAACATCTTTCCTAGGCACTGAATGTATACATGTGTACTTCTGTTTCTGTAGGTGCCATTTCTCTACGTTTAAGCAATGCCAGGAATGGTTGAAAAGGCTGAGCCGAGCCATTGCACGCCCCACCAAACTAGAAGACCTATTTGCATTTGCTTATCATGCCTGGTGCTTAGGAGTTTGTACTGATGAGGAAGACCAGCATGCCCACCTTTGCCGCCCAGGTAAGTTCTTACGAGTTACATCAGGTTATAAGCATCTACAGCTACTGATCCAAGCCTCTTGAAGGCCACTGTCCTGGGTTAGTTATGCAACCAATTCTATCAATTCCTAGTCTGATACTGTAATACAGAGATCTGTTGAGTTATTTTGTCATAATTTCTGACAGAATTGATCGTTGTTGATTATTGTTAACTACTGTTTGTTTTGCAGGAGACCATGTGAAATATCGGTTTGAAATGGAACTAGCTCGAATGGGCTTTGACTTGCAGAACGTGTGGAGGGTTTCTGACATCAACAACAACTACAAGTGAGCCTTTAAATTTACCAGATAACTGCAAAAGAGTGTGTGTGTGGGGGGGTATCAACAGCATTATATCCTCTGTCTTGTAAATTCTAGGATGTAACGGTATAATGTTATAGCTAGACAACATGTAAAGCAGTTCAAGCTAATGTAATATTAAAATATCTATCTTATGATAATAAAATAGCATTTATTGTTATTTTATGTGTTATTACAGTGGCCTTTTCCCACTTGCACCTCACAAACGTATCCCAAGAACTTCTTTTTATATTCCCATGCCCTCATCACATTGCATGTCTGAAAGGAGAGACCCTTATTTATTGTTGCTTGTCATTCTATCCTTAGTGCCTTGAGTCAAATTAAAATTGATTTTGCTCTTATCATTATTATGTTTATGGGGATTCTAACAGTTTTCAGCCATAATGTCACCAATAGTATGAATCTGGTATAAGTAATCTGTTAGTAATTTTGATGTTTCATATGTCCCTCCAAAAGAACATCTGATCTGCGGTTTATATGAATATTAGTACAGAATCATATTTGCTGATTTTGTATGATTATAGATCAGTGTTGAACATGGCTGGCTGGGGAATTCTGAGAGTTGAAGTCCACCCATCTTAAAATTGCCAGGGTTGAGAAACACTATTATAGATGAATTAAGATCATCTGTCATCTTACCTATTTATGTAAACTAAAGAAAACTTGAAACTATCAAAAATATTAATTAGTTAATTCATACGATCTGGCAGGTTAAAGATTTGGAATTTGATCTTGGTTTTTTATTCTCGCCCCCTGCCCCATAATCAACTTCTGATCATCAGTTTGAATTTTCCTCCTTAGGTTATGTACCAGCTACCCACAGAAACTTTTGGTTCCTGTTTGGATCACTGACAAGGAACTGGAGAATGTAGCTTCTTTTAGATCTTGGAAGAGGATTCCAGTGGTTGTTTATAGGTACAAAATTCATGTCTTGTAAGAAGGCCGTGCAAAGACTTATGTGTCAACTGAAATCTTATCACTAGGGTATTTTTTCTAATACCCTAGTGATAAAGTATTCTTTCTTCTAATTTTTGTTTAACTTTGTAGCCAAGCTCTTCTTTAAGATTCCATTATTGACACTATTCCATTAAATCAGGGGTGTCAAACTCGATTTTATTGAGGGCCACATCAGGGTTGTGTTTGACCTTGGGGGCTGGGTGTGCATGGCCAGGGTGGGTGTGGCCAGCTTGACATCACTCATGTCGGGGGCACCCCTCCCAGGCTCAGTTTTCGGCTGCGACGGCCTCCTGCAGCATGTGGCCCTCCCGAGCTCCTTTTTCGCTGGCAGAGTGCACCGTGGGCTGGTCCTTTGCTGTTTCCAGGGCAGCCCCGCAGGCCAGATCTAAGCACCCCATGGGCTGGATCTGGCCCGCGGGCCTTGAGTTTGACACCCCTGCATTAAATGATTCCATTATTGAAACAATAGTATCATTGTAGGATAGATCATGGAGATTTAAATGAGAATGTATCAGATAATACATTATATAAAGCACAATTTGGTGCCTGCCTACTTATCTCAGAGATTTTTCATTTATTCATTCATTCATTCATTCATTTATTCACTCATCTTTATTATTTTTTGTAAATAATTAGAGGTGGAAAATATACCTAATACTCATTCTTCCTATACAGGTACTACTAGGAGGAAAAAGTATTATCCTATTTTGAGTTTAACAGCTATCTCAGATTATATAGTTTCAATTTTTTAATGCACATTTGGAAGCTAATCAAATCCTTTTTGTGTGTATGACTTCAAATCACTGTTACTTGCATTTCCCTTCATAAGCCAAAAAAATTATTCATACTTGCTAATTGCATCTACTATTGTATCTGAAATCTCCTAGTTCAACTTGTGTCTTCTGGATGTATTACAATGATGATGATAGGAGCTACATTTAAGCCAGGGGTGGGTTCCAACTTACCTCGCTGCCGGTTCGCTCCCTCCCGCGCTGTGTGGGCGCACCTCGTGGGCGTGCGCGCTTTGCGTGCGCGCGCATGCGCAGTAACAAAACAAAAAAAAACAAAGCCGAAAAAAAGATAGCGACAGCATGCACAGTGCCGGAAGTCAGCTTCTGCGCATGCTCAGAAGGGAAAAAAATTCAAAAAAACCAAAAATTCAAAAAAAAGATGGCAGCCCCCACGGACCGACACCGACCGATCCGGTTCGGTGACATCATCGTGATGTCACCAGTGGGCCGCTACCGGTTCGGGAGAACCGGTCCAAACCGGGAGGAACCCACCCCTGATTTAAGAAGATCTTGAGGGTCAGGAATATTGCCTTGTCTTAAATTGGCTCTCCAGTCAAAATTTCACCAAGCCTCTCCTTAATCTAATAAAGGAAAATATAGCTCAGGGTTGAAATGAGGAGTCCTTGGTACTCTCTGAGCTTGGTTGTTTTCTTGCATACATTTCATTACCCCCTAATTTGGTTAAAGAAATGTCTGCAAGAAAACAACCAGGTTCAGGGAGCACCAAGGACCCCTCATCTCCTTAATCTATTATTATATGCATATACTTGGTGCTTCCTCTCCACTATGAAGGGAGTATTTGGTTTTTCAGTCAAACTGGGACTTGTTGAAACACTTTGCATTCTAGGACTAATAGGACTCGATTTCTTTTTTAGACATTTGCGTAATGGGGCAGTGATCGCACGCTGCAGTCAACCTGAGATTAGTTGGTGGGGCTGGCGCAATGCAGATGATGAATATCTGGTAACTTCCATTGCCAAAGCCTGTGCCTTGAACCCTGGACAGAGGCTGGCTGGAGGAACCCCACCGTCTGGGCTTAGTGATGGAAATGAGGCCTGCGATGCAGGATTTGGTAAGTAAGCCAATTCTATTTCCATTCTAATTTCCATTGCTGCACAAATGCTACCTTGCCTTCGACAGAATTTGGTGAATTTTTCATGGCAATACTGAATATAATCTCATTTGTAATGCCTACCAATCTGGATAAAATTACGCCGTTGATGTATGTTTGTTTAAAACATATAGAATAAAATAGAAAATAGAAAATAGAATAGAATAGAATAGAATAGAATAGAATAGAATAGAATAGAATAGAATAGAATAGAATAGAATAGAATATTTGTCTTGGTGCATATGCTCTCAGTGTACATAAAAGAAAAGATACGTTCGTCAAGAATCATAAGGTACAACACTTAATGATAGTCCGGGTACAAATAAGCAATCAAATCATAATAGGAACCAGTCAATGTAAATCATAAGGATACAAGCAACAAAATTACAGTCAGATATTCATTAGTTGGAGGTGAGGGGTGATGGGAACGATGAGAAGATTAATAGTAGTGCAGACTTAGTAAATAGTTTGACAGTGTTGAGGGAATTATTTGTTTAGCAGAGTGATGGCGTTTGGGGAAAAACTGTTCTTGTGTCTAGTTGTTCTGGTGTGCAGTGCTCTA
>QLTV01004426.1:4363626-4386182 GCA_003457575.1 Thermophis baileyi | reverse complement strand
CACAGAGTCAGCATATTGCCCCCAACAATCTGGGTCCTCATTTTACCCACCTCGGAAGGATGGAAGGCTGAGTCAACCTTGAGCCGGTGAGATTTGAACCGCTGAACTGCTGAACAGTCAGCTGAAGTAGCCTGCAGTACTGCACTCTAACCACTGCGCCACCTCGGCTCGATGACGTTCAGAGCACATTTTATGACCAATTCATGCAAAACTCCACGTAATCCCAAGGGGTTCACATACTTTTTCTTGCAACTGTACCTATGTCATAATTCATGATGGACCCAGTGTCATTTAGATGATGTTATGGCTTCCAAAGTATATCTATGGTGTAAGGGCGAGCTGTTCAATAATGGCAGGAGAGTTTCTCCTATTCCTCTCTGCTCTTTGTGGGAGGAGATCTGAAGCAACCCCAAAGAAAATAGTCTCCAATATTACAGATAGCCAAGCCTATTATAAAACTTTATAAATTAACACCAGCATTTGAACTGTACTCAAAACCCTACTGGTAAGTCAACACAGTACCCACAAAACAAATTTCACATTACTGCATTGGCTTTTACTTACCAGCAACTAAGCAGCCACAAGTAACTGCAGTTTTTGTTGAATTTTCAAAGGGAGTCCCAAATAGACTATACTGTACTGTCACCGAACTAGTACTGTCACTGTACTGGTTCAATTTCAAGGAGTTGAGGGCAAGATGTTGAGGTTACTATCAATAAAATATCCTGTTCCAAAAAGGGTGGCAGCTGTGCAGTAGCCAAAGCTGGGCAGAAGCTCCCCTACTGAAGCCTAGTTGATGAACTGGAGGAATAAAACACTATAGATGACAATATCATGAAAGCAAGGGCAGGAAAATAAGGAAGAAGAACTAAAGATGCTATGATACATCCACAAATGATTTGAGAACAGGTGAATAATGTCGGCAGCTATGGAATTACCTTTTTTTATTGCAGCCCACGCAGAAAATCTATAGTGCTGAAATTGTCTCCTTTTATTGCCAGGGTTTCCAGGTGCTGGTTGAATCAGATTGGCTGGATTTTGGCCATAAATTTGGGGATCGATGTGGACACCAGGAAAAGGCAGAAGATCAGAACGAACAGTGTCCAGTGTTTTTACAGTGGCTGGATTCTGTTCATCAGCTGCTCAAGCAGTTTCCCTGTCTCTTTGAATTTAATGAAGCTTTCTTGGTAAGACCAAGTGTTAGCAGAGGATATACATTTCAATACCAAGATAGATCAGTGTTCAATGACAGCTTGATGTTTCTAAAGCAAAAGTGATTATGGTTCTCATTTTTCCTTTCGATTGTCCACTCTAGTTGAATTACTATGATAAATCTCTGTGGTATAGATAAAATGTGAAGCCTTTCCCTTTCACAAAATTGATTTTTCTGAAAGTGCAACTAAAATGCTGTGCTATAATCTGTGTGCTAACATAAGTGTGCTTTATTTCTCTAATAAAGAGAAAGAGCTGTTTATCAAAATGCATATATTTCATACAGAGCAAGGCAGGTAACGCTGTACTATCCTGGTTTTCACCTGTTCATTAGCGGATACAGCCCATTTAATCCCACTATGTCAGCGGTTCTCAACCTGTGGGTCGCGACCCCTTTGGGGGTCGAACGACCATTTCACAGGGGTCGATGCGCGCATTAGCCCGCCATCTTGGTGCCACCGTCACTCGCAGGGGTAAAATGCTCCCGGTTCGGCCGTGCCTGCGGGTCGCCGGACAGCCGGTAGCTACAGAAGTGGGAGACTTCGCCCACCTGCCTGGACGCCACCATTTGGGTTCTTTTACCCTCTGTGCATGCGCAGAACGCTTTGCGCATGCGCAGAGTGTAAAAGAACCCAAATGGTGGCATCCGGGTGAAGTCTCCATCCCGGGCGGGGAGGGGGCAGGGAGGGGGTCGCGGCGGCAGGGAGGTCGTGGCAGCGGGAGGGGCGGCGGGGGGGGGTCACGGCATTAGAAAGGTTGAGAACCACTGCACTATGTGAAGAGTAAAAGAAACCAGAAAAATAAGTATATTATGATTATTTTTTTAAAAAAAAGATTTTTGTGTCTAACCAAGCTAAGAGCAAAATTTATGAGTCTTGGCTTTGGGAACATTTAACCAAATCCAAATTGTAATTATTTTATATTTAATTTTTTTTTTAACTTCTGCTTACCCATTGCAAAGGTTTGACATAATGCACTGCATTGTTGTTAAAGCAGCAGTATATCAATAAGCTGCCTCCAACATGGGCTCTTGTGAAAATTCTCTCAAATCCCTAAATTTCTCTTTTACTTGCAGGTAAAGTTAGTCCAACACACATATTCCTGCCTTTATGGGACCTTCCTTGGAAACAGCCCCTGTGAACGTGAGCTGCACAACATTGCCAAACGCACCTGCTCAGTTTGGTCCCTTTTGAGAGCTGGTAACAAAAATTTCCACAATCTGCTCTACATGCCTGCTAATGAGCAAGTAAGTAAAATTCCCATTTGTGCCAGGTTGGCAGGAGAGAAAATTTTTCATGCAATGGGGGACAGAAGCCCAAATGTAGCTTGCTTCTCCCTCATGCAGGATTAAAAGTTTTGTAACAGTCCTTACTGTGAGCACCACTTCACTTTGAGTTCTACCTCCTTCTGGAAATGCTGGGCTTTGTGAAGCCTTTGTTTTCCCCCACTGTTTCTTTGAAAATGGAAGGAGGAAGAAGGTCCAGTGGTTCCTCTGTATCTTTCAGTTAGATAGGACAACTGTAATAGCTCATTATCAATTATTAGTTAGAGGTGCACCTTCACGAGCTACCAGACTCTTGGCTTATGCTGGTTTTCTCCTCCTCTTCCTGAATCTGCTTTCCTCCATCTTTGATGTCAAGGTGCTGCATCCAGTGTGCCACGTGCGTGCATTGCATCTCTGGACAGCTGTATATCTTCCAACTTCATCTCCATGTCCTTTAGGAGAAGAAGGCATGGATCTTTACTTGCCTTCTGGATCTCAGACTCAAGAGTTCAACAGTCGGTCGCTTGACAGGTAGGAGAAAAATAGTTAAGGTTCTATGAATTGTGCAATTCAGGATTTCTAACACTACTTTGAATACCTCTTTATTCTTTATAAGGGCCTTGCTTATCCTGGTCAACTACAATGCAGTTTATAATAGAAGATTCTGGAGGGTTGGACTTTAGGGTTGTGTTAATCATTTTACTTATCTGTATTCTCTGAAAATTTTCACTGCTTTAAAAGGGTAGTTTGATGTGACCTTTTTAATTTTATAGATTAGGAAACAATGCTTCCCATTTACTTGGTGATTATTTATGAGTCTTTAAAATGATTTAGGAAAAAAAATCAAGGATCTGTCCTAACTATTTATATCCAGGAAAAATACCACAAGGAACTGCTTTGCCTTTGCAGCCCTGACTAAAAGAGTTTTTTCTTCCTTGCTTCTGACTGCTTACTGCAATGCTAAAATAATTGAAAACCTTTGAATTATAAAAGGGCTCCGTGTGTGTGTGTGTGTGTGTGTGTGTGTGTGTATGCGCACATGCGAGCATGTTGGGGGGAGAGGGAGAGAGAACATAGGTGCATGCATGTATTTTCATCTAAGGCTCTGCAGTGGGCAACTTCTTGTAAGTGTATCTGCAGGCAAAACATGCATTATCCCTCTTGCCTGAATTGACTTTTGTGGTTTCAGATTACCAAAGACAAGATCCATGGATGATCTTCTCTCAGCATGTGATCCTAGCAGCCTGCTGACCCGCACATCAAGTGATCCAAACCTGAACAACCATTGTCAAGATGTCAGGGTGGGCTTGGAATCCAGACATCCCAATGCTGAAGAGACAGTGACAAGCAAAGAAACCAGAGAAGAAGAGTTGCTTCAAGTACCTCAACAGCAGCAGGAATTCTATCCCCTGCATAGTGCTGGCAGCGCCACCTCTGACAGTCACAGAATCAGTCGACCACAAAGACCACAGGAACATGAAGTGTCTCAGCAGTTAAGTGCTGTGCCTTCTGAGGTAGAAGCAGTAAGCAGAGCGGGTTCAGAAGCAACAGAAGACACAGTCGCAGCTCCAAATTCTGGACAAACACAAGTGTTTGAAAAATTGCCCTGCAACCATGTCAAAGACACTGGCCTGATATCCAATGGCACTTGGGGTCTTGTGCAAACTTCTCACCCAGAACCCTCCTCCAGCCAGACTTCAGCAGGTCACCCCAGTTCAGGTCAGCCAGCTCTGACTGTTCCAAGACACAGTGCTCCAGGTTGTCAAAAAGAAGAATTGGATGGGAAAATTGGCAATGTCAAGCATGGAGAGGAGGGCAACCATACAGGGAAAATTCAGACAGAGTTGTGGCGAAAAGGAGTTTCTCAAAGCCAGATGAGCGAATTCTCTCTTCTAGCAGCAAACTGGGACAGTTTTCAAGGGATGGGGACATCACTTCCTGGGGGTGATATGGGTCCCCGACGACTCCTGTCCTATGGCTGTTGTAACAAGAGACTGAACAGTAGGCACTTCTGGACCTCTGGACTGTGCCTCAGTGGCCAGTGGCTTTTGAAAGAAAGTGCGAAGCCTCCTGGCTGCTCCATCCATTCTGGCACACACTGCACAGGCCTTGTGGGGAGGTCCAGCAAGCTGTGGCTCCCTTGCCATTTGAAGCAGGCACTTGGCTCCAAACACATGCCACCAAACAGCCCTTCTCCAGTGCCTCCCCTCTATCTAGATGATGATGGACTTCCCTTCCCCACAGATGTAATCCAGCATAGGTTGCGGCAGATCGAAGCTACCTATAAGCAGGAGGTTGAGCAGTTGCGTAGGCAGGTGCGGGAACTTCAGCATAGATTAGACATCCGTCATTGCTATCCAACTCCAGCTGAACCACAGATGGACTATGAAGATGACTTTGTAAGTGACACCGGTGGAGCTTTTTCAGTGGTTTCCTTAACTTTTCCCCAAGAAGGCATGTATAGTTAGGTAAAATGAACAGATCCTGCTACCATCAACGTGTTTGTAGGCACTCTACCTACAAATGTGTGAACATACTAATGAAAGACACATGTTTTCTCTCTGGACGTAAATACACGCATACACATTTCATTCTACCATTCCATGCTATCTCCCACATTTCTGCTGTGTTGGCTATAATAATAGCATGGACATTATCAAATAGCACATTAAACAGAGAAGCCCCAGTTTTTTTGCACATCTGTTGAAAGATCAGATACCAATTATGGTAGAACCTGAAATCAGAGTAGATGATACTGAGCTAGTTGGAATAACACCTGATGTGATAGAAAGCTACCTATGATCTTGTGGTTATTTTCAGTTCATTTGGAGGAAGGCTGAAACTCTGAAGGAAGTGATCATATGTGTGATATAGATAATCTGATGGCTTTCATGGTCTTCCTTGCAGACTTGCCTCAAGGAGTCAGATGGCAGTGAAAATGAGGATTTTTACTCTGATCATAGTGAAGACTGTCTATCTGAAGCAAGCTGGGAGCCTGTTGATAAAAGGGAAACTGAGGCATGTTACATTTCTTTATTTGCTAGTTTGCTTTGAGATACGTTTATGTATTTTAACTTGGTATGATGTAAGATGAAACCATTCATTCCCATTGCTGCTTCCTCACCTATATTTCCCTATTCTGCTCTCTTCTACTGAAGTATAAATATATATTTTGTATCTGATTCCCCCTTAGTAAAAAAAACCAAAAACCATTCTCAAACAGATAATTCCTCTTTTGTTGTCTACTCTCAAGGATCTTCTTTTTTTCCTCTGACATTCTTTTAACTTTTTAATAAACATTACTCTTTCTAACAAAACAACCAATATTTTGCTTTTTCACTTTTTTTTAACCTTTTTTCACCTTTTTAATTATTCTTCAGACGGTTGTTTTGAAAGTAAAGCTTAATATGTGTGTGTACTATGTAGCTTCTTCCCTTACAGATATGCTATTTGTAAGAAACAGAACCAAAATCATCCATGACACTTTGCATTTTTAAACAGGTCACACGTTGGGTTCCAGACCACATGGCATCACACTGCTTTAACTGTGACTGTGAGTTCTGGTTGGCCAAACGCAGACACCATTGCAGGTAATGTAATTACTATGATACATTTCATTTTCCCATCTCTTTTTTATTTTATTAAGTATATCTGCAGAATATGTGGCAAATATTGAGAGCAATACAAAGGGAATAACAAGTTCTATATAGAGGATAAATGGAATATAGTAGAATAGTGTCTTCTTGGGAAGTAGTAATTCATTATATTTATTTTTAGCCAAAGTTTGACAAAACAATAATAATTATCAACTACCAATTTCCAATCACGTGATGGCATACTTGAGGTATAAGTATTAAGATTTTAATATCCTTTATTTTTGGAAATAGTATGTTAAGTGGCAGTATGTATTACTTTTTCAGGAAAAAGTGGCTTTGTGATAATTAAGCAATTGGAAAAAGTATTCTCTAGAAAAAGAGAATAAAAAAACTTTTAAAAAAACCTTAATCCTGACAGATTGGCTTCAGTCTCCCCTGTTGCTGGTGGGCCATATTATGTAAATAGACTGAAGTTTTATAGAACAGAAATTTACATTGTGAATGCCTTCAACAAACATGGAGTCTTAAGGCCCTAGTAGGAGCCATACTATTTTCCTCCATTGTTGCTCCTGAGACAGCTATAACCTCAATCTGCCACCGCTGCCCACCTTCTCTAACAAACTGGATTATCTGGAAGCAGGACAAGGAAGAACTAGGCCTGACAGTGAAAGCACAGCCACTGTCTTCCTCCTGTGCCTGAGAAGCTCAGTGCCTGAGTATTTGGGGACCCCATCTGTGAGGTTTGACTGGGACCTTGGGAAATCCTGCATATGTTTCTTCCTCAGCTACAATTTCTTCCAAAATTGCAGCTGAAAGTTCCTATCACTGCCTATAACAACTCTTCTGTGCTGTACTATTTTGTGTGTATCAAAATTCAGTTATTCTGAATCAAGACTAATTGGCCCTGCCCAGCCTGTCCCAAAATTGGTATTATTTTATTCCTATCTATAAGACGCATACACAGAGAGAGGGGGTGGGGGTGGGAGAGAGAGGGAGAGAGAGAGAGTTCTCGTACATGTGAAGAGCTGGGTTAATATTTGCTAAACTCTCAGCATTTACCTCTTTATGTAGTATTTTTCTTTAGGCTTCAGGAAAGTTTTGCAAAAACACACAGCACAGCAGGATATCTAAGATCCCAGATTGCATTGTCAGCTCTATTCCTCAGTTAACTGAAAACAAGATCCTCCATATATCCTCCTACCCTGGCTCCAGTATCATTGTTGTTTTTATGTGTTATTTTTTTACCCAGGAATTGTGGGAATGTGTTTTGTGCCGGCTGCTGCCATCTAAAGCTGCCCATTCCTGATCAGCAGCTTTATGATCCAGTCCTTGTCTGCAATTCCTGTTACGATCACATCCAGGTATCCCGCGCCAGGGAACTTATGAGCCAGCATCTGAAGAAGCCTATTGCCACAGCTTCTAGCTGAATACCAGCAGAGGAAATCTGTGGAAGCCTGGCCTTTTCACTTGCAGACTGGAAGGAGAACGCTGCCCCTGCTGCAGCTGAAGAGGTCGGTAGCGCAGCACTTGATCACCAAGCCTTGTATGCACTGTCGGCAATTTTCCCCACTTGGTGCCCCATGTATTGGAGATGAGGAATTTGGATTAAAGAGTGTGACACGGCCTACATTATGGTACTGTTTGTGGTTTCAAGACATAAGGCCAAGTTAGAGACCATGGTGTCTTTCTTCAGAGGGATGGCAAACGATATAGTGCAAATAATTGCCTTCCAAAAGCAATAGAAAGGCATGAACCTAATCAGAACCCCCTTCTTCCCATGTCAGAAAGCAGTCAGGTTAAATTGAGTAAGAAAGAAGAATGCAGGCCCAGAGTGTGATATCTCCGGGAGCTCTCTTTGGCTGTGTTAGTCATATTTCAGTCATATTCAGTTTGCCAACCTTTTTGGATATCCAGCCCAAGGCCAGTACTGTACCAGGAAGGGATCCCTTATAAGGCAGAGTGTATCTCTGCACTTTCCTTGTGTTCCTTGAGGGAATAGACTTTATCCCAGCAGCTGGGCTGTTGTGTATGGAAAGCAGAATTAACTTTGGCTTGGTGCACTTCCTGCCCACTGTGGGTATTGAACAGCTGGTTCTTAACCAGTGTCTTTACAGGAGCAACAGCTTAAATCTCCTCTTGAGTCACATCACAGTGTGTATTCCCTCTCCCTTATGCTGCATTTGTATCTCCATATTTCTGGTTGCTCTTTATTCCGAAAACCTGATGCTTCAAGGCAGACTATTATTTGGGTTTTCTTTACCTCCTGGAATGTGCTGTTTTGTGTGCTTGAGGGTTTCAGTCCAAAATGCTGCTAATGTTACTTCTCTGCACTTAAAATTTATCTGGAGTATAAATGGCTGGGGGAAGGTGCCAATTTTATAGATGGAAAACAGGGAATATTGACAAACAGGGATTCTCCCTCTTACACCCAAGAAGGTGTGAGGGACACTATAAACGTGATCATCATCACTGCAAGAATGCTTTTCTGTTCATTCTGACATCAATAAATTTCCCTTCAAAATGACTCTTCTGATTTATGGATGCTCCACTGTGGCAGCAGTATAGCAGTTATTTTACCCTGCTACTCTCACGTAATCTAAGCAAGAACTAAAATGTTTTAGAAAGGCAAGCGTAATGTTACCACCATTTCCATAGATCTTTATGAGCAGTGTTCATAATCATTTTATTTTGAAATGTACATCTATGTAGGACTATAGAATGAACAAGATTTTGAGGTGGATGACTCAAGCCAGATCAACAGTCCTTAGGCAGTCACAAAGGATGGGTGCATGAATATCTCTTTCCTTAAGAATTGGAAGATACTGACTTCGCGCTTGGGTTGAATTCTTACCAGCTACCCATTCTTGATTAGTTTTCGGGAGAATTAATGGTTCAAGCTACCACTTCTTACTTTCCATTTTTCAACCTGCTTTGAGTCAAAAGACCTAGAGCCAGCATCATCTTTATACACTGGATCTGTTTGAATTGCCCTCTGGCCTCTTCCAGGCAGCATGACCTCATAGGGGTAAAAGATGAAATCTGATTTTGCCATACACTGAACTTTGTACAGAGTGATGTAATTAGTAGGAGAGTTCGGGTTTGGTTCCTTTTTCAGCTCATTTGCACAGATGTAAAACAAAAATTTGAAAACAAAGAGAGAGAAAGACCCTTCAAGTTAGCCATGATTAATCAATACTGCTTTCAGCTCTCATGAATTTTGTGTCACTGTCTTCAGGCAAAACAACTCCAAAATCGGATCAATAGCTTTGTGACAAACAATGTGCTGTAAGAATTCAATACAGTTGAATAAAATCTCTATATTAGTGCTGCTTTGTTGGACCATATTATTTAATTTTCACTGAATATTTTTCTTCCCCATTGGGTACTGGCTTCCACCAAGATATACAGTATTATTCAGAATTACTCTTATTTCTTCTAAACTCTCAAAAATGAGAATTTAAGATAACCAGAGGTCTGTTTCTAGGTTTTTGGTTTCATAGAATATCACTTCTATGAGACTTTACAAATAACAATGAAAATGGTTCGCTTGTTTGAAAAGTTTACTCCAATGTTTAATAACAGAGAAGTATTTTTAAAAAATGCTTAATAACACTTTTCAGTAGAACTCACAGTTTCCACAAAATCACTGTTCACAATGAAACCCATGATTGAATCATTTTGTTCCAGACAGTTAATTTTATCTACAGTGGCTTTTAAGCAACAGAAATTAGCTTGGCAGGCAAGGTGGTGAAGATATACCTCAATGTTCTCGATAAAAAAGAGCAGAACAGAGAAAGAAAGAATATGCTTTTAGTTATATACTGGACAACAATCCACCCCTCCTCAGTCTTTCTAAATATATGGCAATCAGTTTTCCACTATTTGGTCGAAGTATTAGACCTAATTTAATTTAATTTTGGCATCCAAATTTCCAAACCCCTATCTCTTATCCGTTTCAAAAACACAGGTTTTTCCTTTCCTCCAGTTTTGAAGTAGAGGCTAATCCTGATAAGAGTAGGTACAGAGGCTTATTACTATTTTTTATTTGTTACTATTTAAATTTGTATGCTGCCTGACTCCCAATGTCTCTTAGTGATTCACACACAAAAACACTAAAAACAAGTGGGGGGTATACAATCAAGAATAATAAACTACGACAAGATGATAGGAACAAGAGAAAAACAACCATTCAGTCCAGGAGGCTTCACTCACCCTTGCCAAAGGTCTGGGCAAAGAGCCATGTCTTCAGAGCCCTTTGAAATCCCAGCAGGGTGGTGGCTATCCAGATCTTTTAGGGGAAACTCATTCCAGAGGATGGCCTGCTACAGAAAAGATAGCCCTCTGGGGTTCCATAGATGGCATTGTTTTAATTGAAGGAACCCTGCCAGATCAAATCACAAGGACAGACAACAGGAGGTCCCTCAGTAACTAGACCTTATGTCATGAAGGATTTTTATAGATAATAGCAACACTTTGAATCATATCAGAAGCAAACAGGCAACCAGTGCCAATCATGAAGAAGAGGTGCTACATAAACATATCAAAGCATGCCCATCACTTTCCATACTACAGCATTCTGGATCAGGTGAAGCTTCAAGGGCAACATACACATTACATTGCATTAGTCGAGCCATGAAGTGAGTGACTGAAGTAACTTAATCTGGAAAAGGCGCAACAGGCACACCAGATGAAGCTATCCAAAGGTCTTTCTGGCTACATGATCATTGAGCAGAGCTGCGAGTCCAGGAAGCCTCAATTACATCACTTATAGTAAGTCACTACAAATATTTAACAAGAGTCCATCACCTAAAGCAATCTGTGCCTTCGGTAAGCAGTTCATGCCATCAGAAAGTTCTTGATACTTAAATTCTCCTTATCATTGGAATGTTCTGCTTTCTGGAATAATGGAGCAAATGTGCTCATCAGCAATAATCCTATAACACAGGAAATTTGGGGAAGTATCTTGAGATTTTTTTTTTATTACAAGAAAATGAATAGTCTATACTATATGATTGGGATGCATACATATATTTAAGAATTAGGTCAGGCCACAAAAAAAGCAAGTTGCAACCCGGAATGCAGATGAGAAGGTGACTAAGAATAATGGGAGAATCCATCTAAGAAAAAATGAGGTATGTGTTAGCATCACATAGGTATTTTCTACCTTTATGTGAAGTGACCATCTACATACAACACCTACACTACAGTATTACAAACATAATTCCTAACTTGAATAGCTTCCTGCTTGCTCTGGTAGGTAGACTTAAAAAATCCATTATAATGATTTGCAGAATTGGGAAGAATATCTCTCCTTAAAATTACAGGGTTTTGTTATCAGGGTTTTGCTAAAAGTGCCACTAGTGTGAGTGCCACTAACAACTTCTTTTATTTTCCTTCATAGCTGAGAGAGTATGCTCTTCAGGCCATCACTGATAACGGAAAAATTACTGGAAATCTACTTCTGGCTAATTCACTTAAAGTCTTCCTTCCATCATCCATTGCACACATAAGTTGTTCTCAGTAGCAATTTTCCATGACTAAGAAATGGTTGGATATGAACTGGACACATAGCCTTGGTGAATGAAGGCAGATATATGTGTCCCAGGATAATGTTGCAGGATTCAATCTGGGTCGGTCACCAGGACCAGAGGATCGATCCAGATTGGGGTCCTGCAGCATAGCCTTGGTCAATGATCAGGAGTTTACACATACCGTACCTATCAATGAGATACCAACCTTCCCCACAAGATTGTAATTCACACTAATGGATGAGACCACACAAAATCCTTCGTTAATCTCTAGCTTTATTAATTACAATATAGAAAGATTTTGCCTCAGCACATACCCATAAAACTTTACAGATTCACAAAACACCAGCAAGTAACAGATCAAGAATCTGGAGGAGAGTGGGTAAAATGGATCAGTCTAGATCCGTGATGGCGAACCTATGGCACGCAGAGCCCTCTCTGGGCATGCATGTCGTTGCCAGCTGCTCTTCTGGTTTCCGGCGTACACATGCGCACCGGCCAGCTGGCCTTCATGCACGCCGCAGCACTGGAAATCCGAAGACCAGGTGGCCGGCACGCGCAGGCGCACCGGCCAGCTGGTCTTTGGGTTTCAGGCGCGCGCACATTCCGGTTTGGGCACTCGGTGCCGAAAAGGTTCACCATCACTGATCTAGATGTTGCCTGTACACGGGATACTCTTCATCCAGATTCCTATCTCTAGCCACTTGTAATATGCTAATAATACTCTTCACCATAGCTGCTGTCATTTCTGGGCTAAGTACTACTTGATGTGCATTTTTCACCTAGTTGTCTCCATTCTGGTCTGATTTCAAACAGGATTAATTGGTCTTTGCAATGTCTAAGGCTACAATCCTTAGGGTTTGTTTTTCTCAGGCCACTGCCTACATGCCATGCTATTAAATTCAGATTAAGTCTATAAATTTTACAACATAGTCATAGCACCCAAAAGCTATCAGCTCCAGCCATCGTGACAGCACAAGCATCAGGCCTGGGGATTGTTTCAATATCTCCCAATTCTCAGATTACTCTTCTCCACAGTAAGAAAACAGAAAATTGGATTTAATGGGATAGGCCCTTTTCTACAATGGATGGAGGGTATCTGTAGCATGCCCATCCAGAGAAAACATAACAATCTATATAATTTTTAAAAAACGTTATTTTGAATTGACTTTGAAGCTCCTACTGCTTTTCAGCCCCATAACTGAGTGTTCTATCTGCCACTCCATCTGCCACTCCCACAAAGGATTTTAAAAATTCTGTCTAATGATGCAAATGAGTAGGACCATTTAGAGCAGTCCTCTGTTCTCTTCTATCTCACTTTTTAGCTCCAAGAGTTAAAATGATGGTCTCCAATACTTTGAGGCAGCTTGTTCATGTTTTTTTCAGCAAATCCTGTGATGTTTTAAGCAGTGACAAAAAAAATACTGAATTTTAAGCTCTTAAAATTACAGGACAGGCTTCTTAATTTGTTTTCTATTTGTTAAAATATATGTGCAACCTTTTTATATAAAACCTTTCATTTCCTTTCGTATAACGCTTCTATATCTCACAACTAGACTACTGTATATTGTTTCACATGGGACTGTCCCTGCTGACCATTTAGAAACTATAGCTAGTTTAAATGAAACTGCCAATATAGTAATGGTCAAGCTTGGATTAATGATTAGCATTATTATCACAGGAATTGCACTGATGACAATTAGCTTCTAGGAGCAATTTAAGGTGTCTATCACCTATAAAGTCCTATGTGGCTTCAGACTTTGTTAGCAGGGTTTGCTCCAAATAGAATCTGCCACTTTGGTAAGAACCAATAGAGAAGTCATATTAGGGTGACAAGAAGCCTGGAGAGATTTTTCTATGATGGTCTCCTTCTATAACAGATTGTCTCTAGAGACAAGGATGACTTCATCTCTGTTAGTATTTTGGAAGATGGTTAAGACTTGGCATTTCCAGAGGGCCTTTGAGAAGGGAAAGTGAGAAAAGAATAGATATGGATCTTGGGTATGGTTCAAGGAGTGGCAGTTAGAATATTTATATAGCTTAATGTTTATCTTAAACTTAACAACAGCAATAGCACCTAGACTTATATACTGCTTCATAGTGTTTTACAGCACTCTCTAAGCGGTTTACAGTGTCAGTATATTGCCCCCAACAACCTGGGTCCTCATTTTATGGACCTTAGAAGGATGGAAGGCTGACTCAACCTTGAGTCGATCAGGATCGAACTCCTGGCACTGGGCAATCTGCAATACTGCATTCTAACCACTGCAACATTACAGCTCCTAAACTTAACTACTGTATTGGGATAGTATTATTTGTTTAAAATATCTGGCATGAACTGTAAACCCAAGTGTTAAATACATTAAATTCATGATTTAGAAAGGAAGTCCTTATCAGATTTGCAGATACAAAACTGGGTTGAATGGTTAAAACTATTAAAAAAAGAAAATTAAAAATTGTATTGAAAGGTGAGAGACATGGGTTGTAAATAACAGAAGTTTAATCCAGAAAAATATAAAATTCTTCACTGAGGAAAAATATATCCGATGCATCGATGTACTGTGGGGGATTCTTACTATGACTTACGCATAGGCATGTGTGGAAAGGATCTTGAAACTATAGCTGTGTCTTGAAAAGATCTTGGAATTGTAGCTGATCATGAACCGAATGAGTTAGCTTTATGATATAGCTAATATAAAAGTAAATGTTAATTTTGGAGTGCATCAAGAAAAGTAGCTTTTAGTTCACAATAACGTATCTGTTCTACTATATTCTGCACAGACTACCCAACTGGTCAGAGAAATTAGGATTGATCAGATCTTGGTGGGGGACCTGGAGAAAAGCCAACCAAGGGAAGGAGAGTACCTCCAGGTTTTTGCACAGTTGTCATACAGAAAGTCAAGATCACCTAACATCCCAGAAAAAAGAATGTAGAAAAATGGTCTTACATAAGAGCGAGGTACATTGCAACTGAATGTTAGAAAGGATGTTGAACAGCAGTTCAACAGCAGTTCAACAGGGTAATAATTACAGGTAATATTTGACTTATGACCACAACTGGCACCAGAACTTCTGTTGCTAAGCTAATTTCTGGTTGTTGAGTTGTGTCTGAATTTATGACCTTTTTGCACAGTTGTTAAGCAAATCACTGCAGTTCTTAAGGGAATCATGCAGTCATTAAGAAAATCCAGTTTCCCTCACCGACATTGATTTTTGGAAGCCAGCTGGGAAGGTCTCAAAGGGTGATCACATAACCCAGGATGCTGCAACCGTTGTAAATACATGCCAAATTACCAAGTGTCCAAATTTTGAACACATGACTGTGGAGATACTGCAACAGTTGTACAAGAACCAGTTGTCACTTTTTTCACGGCCACTGTAACTTCAGTCACTAAAACGAATGGTTGTTGAGGACTACCTGTACCAAGAACTATGAGCTCCTGTGCTCTGGATGTCTGGCAGCCATCTGTTGGGATGCTTTAATGTGGATTCCTGCAGGGAACTTCAATGGCCCTTTCTCTACCATTCTAAGAATACTGAATGAGAATCAGCCTGATGGAAGGTTCTGTCCTCTGCAAAAGTATTTTATTATTATATATAATAATTATATATTATTATCATTTACATCTTTCTTAAAGTTATTCTTATCAAGGGCAAATGGGTGGATATCAAAGCCAAGTGTGGGTAGCACTGGGCAACAGAACCTTCTGCTCTCCAAGACCACTGGTCAGAGAAGAGCAAAAAATGCAACTATCAGGCCTGATTGTGTTGTATGGACCTTTTGTTTCAGCAAGAGGGGCAGTGTGATTTTAACTGTTTCCTCAGCCTTCAAACGAAAGGCTGAAAGGCAGAAACCGGGCAGCCGCCCGGTGTAGCATCTTCCCCCGAGACTTTTGGCGGGAGGACGTGGCCGGAGCGCGCGCCGCCAAACAGTCCGGTCAGCCCGCTCTGCCTCGACGGCGGCGATGATTGACGGCGGCGTCCGTTGGAAAAAAGCCGATCGGCCTCACGCGGGCCTTCCACCGTCCGTTGGACTGAGGGGGGGAGGCAGGCAGCGAAGGCGAACGGGCGCGAGGCGGCCTCGAAAGTCTGGCGGCTCCCCGCAGACCGAGCCACCTCGATGGAGGACCCACTGCTCTCGGCCGCGCCCATTAACCCCAACAACTTCCCCGCCAAGCTGTGGCGCCTGGTCAACAGCCCGCGCTTCCGCTCCATCCGCTGGGACGCCCGGGGCGAGGGACTCCTCATCGACCAGCCCTTGTTCGAAGCCGAGCTCCTGGGCGCGGGCGGCAGCGGAATGGCCGTCGCAGTGGGAGGCGGCCCTGGGGGCGATGGCGCCGGCCCCACCTCCGCCGGCGGCTCTTCGGTGTCTCCGTCTTCGTCGTCCACCTCCTCACCGGAGCTGTTCAAGACAACCAATTTCACTAGTTTCATCCGGCAGCTCAATTTGTACGGCTTCCGGAAAGTGGTGCTAGGCCCGCCGGGAGGCAGCGGGGGCTCTTCGTCTGGCGGCGGATCCACCGCAGGCGCCTCAGCCGCCGCCTCGGCCCCCGGCGGCCCCTTGCACCATTTTCACAGCCCGCACTTTCGCCGCGACCGGCCCGATCTGTTGGTGCACCTCAAACGCCTGACTAGCGCGAACAAGGCCAAGCTCGCCGCAGGCCTGGAGGTCACTAGCCGGCCACCCAACCGCTTCCAGCGCCTCCTCAGCACCTCCCTTCACGGTGGCGAGGCCCTCCTCAGCCAGCAACATCAGCACCATCACAATCCCCCGCCGGCACATGCAGGGGCCGTAGCTGCCAAGAACGACAACAAGCCCGGTGAGAGAGGAGGGCGTGATTGTCATCACCATGAACAGCACCTTCTCCCTTGTGCAATGAGAAAGTTACTAACAATAACAACAATATCGTAATAACAATAAAGGTTCAGTGTTGGCACATGGTACTGAGCACTTGCAGAGTGCACCTTGAGGAACCAGTCTGCCAGAGTTCAGCCCCAGTTCAATGAGAAAGCATGTTCAGAAGCTCTCCCATTTCATCCTGAGCATCTAAATGTTTATTAAAAAAACAACAAGTTACTGCCTTTAGTTTTAAGAATAGTGAGCTTTCTCTGTGCCCTTATGGCTGTACAGGTAGTCCTCGACTTACAACAGTTTGTTTAGGGTCTTTTCGAAGTTATAACAACTTAGGATCATTTTTCACACTTAAGACCGTTGGAGCATCCCCATGGTCACATGATTTACATTCGGATGGTTGACAGCTGGTTCATATTTATGACGGTTGCAGTGTCCAGGGTCATGTGATCATCCTTTGAGACCTTCTGACAAGCAAAGTCAATGGGAAATCCAGATTCACTTAACAACCAAGTTACTAATTTACTTAACATATGTAGCAAGAAATGTCGTAAAATGGGGCAAAACTCAATAAATTTCTCACTTAGCAACATAAATTCTAGGCTCAATTGTGGTTGTAAGTCAAGGACTACCTGTATTTGTATATCATTTTTACCCCAACTGGACCGCTATTTGCTCAACTTAGCATTCTGGGTTTGCATATTGAAGTATGAAACACATAGTCAAGATTCATCCAGTCAAATATGATTGGCTCTTCAGTATCTCATAGGAATAAACTTATAATTCACTGGCTTTGTTCACAAAACACACTTAACCAGATCAATTAAAGTTCTAGTGGTTGTGTTTGCACAATATATTAAGCTTGATTGCTACTAGTTTCCGTTAGCTTTTATGTGGCCTAGTATGTTATTCAAAGCCACACTGTTTGATTAGTCAATTGTTCAATGTATTATATGAATCAGAAAATGAATTTTCTGTAACCAAGTTAAATATTGTGTGAATAAAGCCATGTAATTACTAACAAGCAATATGAATCACCCAAGGGCCCTGGTTCAAATCTTTGGTTATCCAATGTGAATGCAGAATCCGTTCACTACTATGTTGAAGTCTGATGATTAAAGTACTTTACCATGCATATTTTATACAGGTAGTCCTTGAATTACAACAGTTTGTTTAGTGATCATTTGAAGTTACAATGGCACTGAAAATAGTGACATGACCATTTTTCACACTTATAACTGTTGCAACATCCCCCTGGTCACATTATATACATTCAGATGCTTGACAATTGACTTCTATTTATGATGGGTGCAGTGTCCCATAGACATGTGATCACTTTTTGCATTCTGACAAGCAAAGTCAATGGGGAAACTAGATTCATTAACATCCATGTCACTAATTTAACAACTGCAGTGATTCCCTTAACAACTGTGGCAAGAAAAGTTGTAAAATGGGATAAAGCGCACTTAACAAATTTCTCACCTAGCAACATAAATTTTGGGCTCAATTGTGGTCGTAAGTTGAGGACTACCTGTATTCTTTAAGTAGTTAGAAGTTTGTGGATAGAAGATTTTTAGTTATAGAATCTCCACTCCTCCAATTTACTAGGTAAGGTTTTAAAGTAGATCTCATTGAAGTCCACAAAATTCTTCTGCAAATAAATGTTTGCAGAACAGAAACATTTATTTAATGTTAAATATATCCCCAGATAAATCTTTGTACTACGCAACAACACTATAACAAAATCTCACACAAGTTTCAATCACAATTTATTGCATCCTATTGAAAGACCGAAGGAAAATCCATTTTGAATCCACTCTGCTTGAAAAAATGTTAAAGCTAAATGTTAAGCCTAAAATATTGTTTTTTAACAATTATCTCCTACTCTGCAGATTTGAGCTGTGCAGTGCCTTTCAAGGCTGATAGATTTAATGAGGAACAGGATTCACCTATTCATTTAGTGCACCTGCTCGATGACAAATTATTCAGAATAATCATCCCTACTTGGAACTACTCTGCCAAATCTTTAAATAACCTGACCAGTTGAGTTTATATCATGAAAAATCATAAAATAGGTTTGAGCTTAGCACATTTTGTGAATCCAGCCAATTCATTTTATAAATAATAATTAAACATGATTTAATTGCAGAATTTCTTTTCCTCAAACATGCTGGGAATTCATTTTTTTAAAAAATCTGAAAAAATTGTAAAAGTTTAGCTGGCTGATTTGGAACAAGGTTTTGTTAGAGTATACTTGCAGTGATTCCTTTTTTTGCAGTTTTTCAGTATTTATTTTAAATAATTGATGCTGTATGCATTTCATACTATCACCATTCTGTTAGTTAATGCAGCTCTTTTTTCAAGTCTCCAGTAATATATGAAGAAACAGGAGCATATCACTGATAAATGAGTACCAAATTTACTAGTTGCTATGACTATAAAGGTAAAGGTTTCCCCATTCAGTCATGTCCAACTCTAGGGGGCGGTGCTCATCCGTTTCTTAGCTGAGGGAGCCAGCATTATCAGAAAACATTTTCCATGGTCATGTGGCCAGCATGGTTAAATGCTAAGGCACATGGAACGCTATTACCTTCCCACTAAAGTGATATCTATTTATCTACTTGCATTTGCAAACTTTCAAACTTTCAAAAATCTGTTGAGCCTGCACCTAAGACATTTTTAGAATACACTTAATAGCACAGAAAACTGGACTGATTTCTGGCCCATTTCTAATCTAATTTAAGCTGCTGGTTATTATCTCACATTCTTCACAACTTGAAAATGAAGAACACTTTCATAATTTACTTGTAGACTATTATTGAGGCCTTTGTCTACTTGGCATAACTCATTTTCAGAGTTATGGCAACTAGCAAACAGAGAAAAAGTCTTCATTTTGCAAAATAGTCTGACGCTCTAATATTCCCTTGGCCCAGATGAACACTTTTTAGGTATATATTTTTTACCCCAGATTATTTTTTATATGTTCAATTAGTAGTTTTTAATTTAATTGCATATTATTATTAGTGTTAAATATTATTAAAAAGGGCTCTATCGTATTTGATTCTGAAATGGATACTCCTAGTATCAAATTAAATATAGAAATCAAGGGGTGGTGACAAATCAGTACATCAGTCCAGATTATGTTATCACTCTAGACTCTTCCTAATCCTATGGTAATGTCCTAGGAATGATTTGATATCCAAAGCAGGGCTAATACTCACTTAAGAAATCCTATCCAGAATCATATACATATGTCAATTGATGCAAATTAAGAGTTCCAATTCTAACTAGGAGGTTACTTCTTTGAGTACTGTTTGCTATATCATTTGATTAAAACTAATCTAGGCAAACATGCTTAGCAGTGATTATACAATATTAGAGACTTAGTGGCTTCTGACATACGTTTGATAATATATCAAATTTCTCATTTTCCTCTCCATCTTCAGCTCCATTGACTTTAGAACAGGTTCATCGATCTTTTCGGCGAGACAGTTTATCTCCTTATTCCTACCTGTCACCATCATCTCACAACCAAAATGCTTTTCCACTGAAAGGTTCCGATCGGACTCCTTTTCCTCCCAGAACATGGCAGAACTCCCTTGGAATGCTCCCAGGTCAGGTGGAGACATCAGCTTTTTCAGACAAAGGTGTTCCATTTCCTGTGTTGCAGAGGTTCCCAACAGAAGTAACTTATACTCTGCAGCCCAGCTCTACATCTGTGCATATTCAACAAGGGCCTCAGACAATGGCCCCATCTTCCCAGAAATATACCAGTTATGCAGCTTCAGCACCATACTCCCAAGCTTACTATCCAACAGGTAACATGTTCCAATATTAGTTTATTTCATCAAAAGTTTAAAAGTATAAAAAATTTACAAGTCTAGTGTTTAACAGCAGCAACAACCTCCAGCAAGGCTCCCATCCAACCACAAAACTATTAAAATATCTTATATATAAAAATACAGATGCAAATTTGTAATAATGTATAGTATGTAGATTGTCTCATTGTAGGACTTGTGATAAGGTATCCCAGATAATATAGAAATACCATGGCAAATCTGATTGTTGTTTAGACAAAAAGAGCCCTAGGGAATATTTGGGGCTTCTATGTCCTGCCACATATTGTGTTACAGCTGTTTTTTGTGACCACTGGCTTTGCCACCTGCAGCTAATAGAAGGAAGCAGTAATAGTCCAACAATATTTGAATTTATAGTTTTTCTTATCTCTGCAATAGTAATCATTTTTCTCAAAGCAATGTAATAATCCATCCAAAAGCTATCATCTAAAATACTGATGGCAGCTCCCCACAATTCTTTTAGCTGGAAATATAAGAAAAAAGAACATAGCCTGGAATTTATAATTTAATCTGCACTTAAGTTTATACTTTAGAATTGTATTTACTATGGAATCACAGGCTACTTCTTAAATACTTGATATTTGATGTGACCTACCCCAAACATCTATACTCAATTGTTTTCAATAATGTCAGAAAATGGCAGTGTTTTGATTTATGACTTACCGGTAAGTCTGAAAGCTATTTCATATGTATTCAGAGTCCACATCATACACTTTGATCATGGACTAATGAAGTACTTACAATATGTCTATTTTTTAAACATCAAATATCCTGGAAACCTGCTGCACAGATCCATAAACTATGCCGTGTTTCTAGTATATGTCATCATACAAAGGAATACATTTATTTAATGTTTACATTGCACCCACTGAAGTTTTAGCAGGGACTTATGGCTCTGTCATATTAGCTTTTGCTGTTCATATTAGTTAAAGCAGCCCTGGGGTTTTGCCTTAACACAACAAGCAAACAAAATGTTCAGACAGACTGTTCTATTTTAAACATCAGTGCTGTCAAAGCTGTGCTCTTCTACTGAGGTCATAAGCAGATACTTGGTTAAAAATGACTTCTGAGCAGTAGGATTATAAGCCTGTGAGGGGAAAGTGTTCAACGTCAAACAACAGAGAAGATTCATTCAACACAATCATTTTTCTGAATGACAATCTGATCATTTATATTTGAAACTTATTTTAAAATTTGTTCTTAACTGGTTCTATAAATTAATTGTGTACAGTATCCAGAGAGTTTGAATATTATCACTAAATGCTAATCCTTTCTTTCCCTTATGCAATATAGGTAGTTCTTGACTTATGACCATAATTGAATCCAAAATTTCCATTGCTAAGCAAAACAAGTGAGTTTTGCCATATTTTATGACCTTCCTTGCCACAGTTGTTAAGTGAATCATTGCAGTTGTTAAGTTAGTAACCCGGTTGTTAAGTGAATTGGGCTTCCCCATTGACTTTGCTTGTCAGAGGGTCATAAAAGGTGATCACATGACCTTGGGACACTGCAACTGTCATAAATATGAACCAGTTGCCAAGCATTTGAAGTTTGATCACATAACCATGGGTAATATAGTGTGAAAAGCAGTTATAATCACTTTTTTCAGTGCCGTTGTAACTTCGAATGGTCACTATATGAATGGTTGTAAGTTAAGGGCTACCTGTATTTGCCTTCATAAATTCCACAATACTCCTTGGTGATGTTCTGCCTTTAAAAGTTTACTAAAGAAATTATCATTGAGTGATAACTAGCTGACTTTCTATATAAATTGGGCTTAGTAATTGTGAAAAAACTGCACATACTTCTGTTTTCATGGACTCAAAAAGTGCTTTATGTGAAACACATTAATTATTATTATTATTATTATTTATTAAATTTGTATGCCGCCCAACTCCCAAGGGACTCTGGGCGGCTCACAACAATATAAAAAACCATTAAAAGAAAACCATAATAAAAACAATTAAAAACAGTTAAAAACTCATACATACCGTTTCATGGCCGGACCTCGCCAATTACAGAGGCGAGATCAACGGCCCCAAGCCTGCCGGAAGAGCCAGGTCTTCACCGCTTTCCGGAAGGCCAGCAGTGTGGGGGTGGTCCGGATCTCAGGGGGTAGCTGGTTCCAGAGGGCCGGAGCAGCCACAGAGAAGGCCCTCCCCCGTGGGCCTGCCAGCCGGCACTGTTTAGCTGACGGGACCTGGAGGAGCCCAACCCTGTGGGATCTTACCGGTCACTGGGAGCTAT
>QLTV01004426.1:4345143-4361491 GCA_003457575.1 Thermophis baileyi | reverse complement strand
TGAGAGGGGAACACCCCCCTCCTGGCCCAGCCAGGTCTCGGTTATGCATGCCAGGTCAGCCCTCTCTTCCAGGATTAAATCCCGAACGAGGGGGGCCTTCTTAACAACAGACCTGGCATTAAGCAGCAGCAGCCTGAGGCCAGGGCCCTGACATCCCAAGTCACCAGGACCATGAGACGAGCCAGAACCAGAACCAGAGGGGCCGGAACACGGAATCGCTTTGAGACAGCGAATCCTAGTTCCCCGAGAGCGGCCTACCCCTCGGCTCCTGCCATATCTACCTCTCCCAGTCATAACCGCAATACTCCGGCTCTCCAACACCCCAGAGATCCCCTCCCCCACCCCAACGGCCCCCCTCCTCCCCAGCAGGCAAGGCACCACACTCACACCAAACCGTTAATGACCCAGTGGTGGGAGAAATAGAAATAGAATAATCTTTGTTATGCATTCTTCTGCATTTGCCTATTTGAAGACCCAAGTATTTTGATCTAACCAGGCTAAGTAGCCAATCCAGGTTTAAATTTTAGGTTTAGTGAGGTTTAAATTTTATCACAGGCCTAGGCTTTAAGACAGGGTGATCTAGAAAGCACAATTCCTTACAAAACTATGTTTGGCAATCCAACCCTGAACCTACCGTAGCTATTCACAAATTTTGGATTAATAAAGAATTTCCCTAAAGAGTCATTTTTCACGTTTCTTGTGCTTGGGTTGCTCTATATCAACACACTCTATGGGACTCAAGGCATGCTGTTGATTTGGGAGAGGGTATGTATTAGTATATTTTACCCAGTGGAGAACTATTTTCAGTTTTCCTCTTATACTTAAAGAACCCTTTCAAACAATGCATTTAAAACATATAAATCATTTACTTAGGGGAAGGGATTAGTCCTCAGATCATGTCTGCTTTTTATATAGGTTTGTAGCCCACCTCTGCTGATCCTATACTATACCATAATCCACTGCTAGAATACATTTGGGAGAACTATAATAGTATTAAATGCAATTCAGAAAACCCTTTTAATTAACTGGGAATATAATTTCTGCCTTTTAATTTTTCTTCTTTTCTTTCTAGCTGTATTACAATGTTGTTCTCCACCTACCCACATGGATCCCCTAAGTGGTTGTGGTAGTCCTACAGCCTCAATCTATACACACTGCAGCTATTTTCAGGTGAATGAATTGGCTAAGTTCCAGTGACCTATCTAAGGCATGTCCAATGCAATATATTGTATGCTTTTCTGAATCCTGATCTTGATGGCATGTCATAACATAGTGAAGTTTTGAAAATTCGCTTTGTTTCTGTAGTAGTTAGGTGTATGGTATTAGGATTAAAAAGTAAATTTAAGAAACATCAAATCAATTCCCCCTTGGTCACAAGTTTATTATATCTGTGGCTGAACACGTAAAATTTTTGTTCATGGTAAATTATTTCAATAATTAGAAATTTCTTGTTTACAAAAACCAAAAATTAGTTGTAGAATGATATATAATCTTTTAAAATTCTGTTAAGTATTTTCTTTTTAAGGAAAATAGTTCCTAAAACCATAAACATCTATATTTAAATGTTCTGTATTAATTGCTTTGACTCTGAACTAATATAAATTGTTCACACAATAGACTTTCTCCCAAGATTTCTGAAGATTAATGTCAGAAAGCCCAGTTCAAATTCAATCTCTGCAGCAATATTGTTATATTAAATTCAAATAATATTTAGTTGCTTATTTCCTTATAGCCTTTTCTTTTAGAGATAAGTTACAAAGAGGACACCAGAATTAAAATTTGTTAATGAAGACTTTGGAGTCTTTGTATTTTTTTTTTCAAAAGTAACTGTATTATAGACAGCATATGCTAAAGACAAATGTATTATTGGGTTATATAGTCTTGTTTTACTCAGCAGTGCTAAAATGCACAAATAAATGTCTGTGTCTCACTAGAATCCACCAATGCAATCTTCATATCCAGTTGAATTTTTGCCTTCTAATTGGTCCTGCAACACCTCTGATGAAAACAAGAAGACAGAAGTCAATCTAGAAGCCGTCTTCCAGATTGTTGATGAAATGCATTCATCCCCAAAGCTGGAAATGGTAAAAGTAGAACCAGTGGAGAACCAATGTCCAACTTCACAGTCAAATCGAAACCAGCAATTAATAGTTAATTCAGGGAATAGTGATACAGCTTCTTCAGGTCAAACCAGCCACTTAGAACCTCTAACACCTGTAGGCTCAGATATCACATCCTTTGTTGTAGAGTCTGAACAAGCTATAGCATGCTCCTTGCCACAGTCTCCAGAGTTTATCTACGCTATTCAAACCACAGAACCTGTGGAGAATACCACAGCTCAAATAGTGCAACAGCCTACAGTCACACCACAAACATTAGCAAAGGTCAAAGAACAACTGAACCAGTCTTCTGCAGTGTCTCCCATGGTATTTGTTCAAGAGGAGCTTCCATTCAGTCAACCACAGGTAGGGAACAATGTAACAACTATGATATATTCTGGACTGATAATCTCATCTCCATGTTCTTCAGTAGTAAGCAAATATTTAAATTAGAATTAAAACAATATATTTCATGGCATCATCAAATCATTGATTTTCAAAATTATAAAATGCAAATATTGCTTAATGTGCATAATTAACACAATTGAATATAATATTCACTATTAAAGTTTTGTTAAAACAAATTCAGCTGTGTTCATATAACATACTTGACAGATCAGTTAAAAACTAGCAGCTGTGTTTACACAACTTTCTAAGGTTAATATTTGGTTAATATTAACTTTGCTTAGCTTTTTTTGTCACTCAGCATGTTGTGTGAACCCAGCCAGTTTCATTAGTTATTGTTGACTGAATTGTGTAAACTCAGAAAATGGGCTAATTTAAAAAGTAGTTTATTGCATGATTGCAGTCATAATATTAAGATTATTGTCATGATCATAGGTCAAATTGTAACTAAGGAAGTCTGAACTCAAATCCTCAACCACGAAAGTTTTACTGGACTGCCTTAGACCAATCACCCCTGGCTACAAGTTGCATTAAACTACAGTTTGTTTAATTTGGTTCATAAAGCTTTCTAAACTATATTCAGTAATTCCTTACCAATTCTGAGGGTTCAGTTCTTGGAAGCCCCTCCAATTAGTTAATTCGAGATGATAGATTTAATACTTTATGGGACAAATAAGGTTAGGGTTAACTAAGTCATGCATCAAGGCATTAAATAATGGCAGAGAATATCTGAAAATTGTGTTTCTGAAATATTTTTACCAAATAATTGTTCTGAAAATAATTGTGTTTCTGAAATATTTTTACCATTATTGCTGCGATGATGCCTATTTGGATGACACTGGTAATTAAGACAATGGAGATAATTTTAAGAGTAAAATTTAATTGTTCTTTGAAAGATAACCTCCTTTTCCACAATAGCCCATACATTCTGTTGGTTGTTCTAAATATGCCTTTGCACATGTAGCCTTTGTAAAGAAATCTTGGATGATAGGCTTCCCACTTTTCCTTCTTACCGTAAGTCTTTGTTATGGCATCATGTGTGGGAAACAACACAGACCCGTGATGGCGAACCTATGGCACAGGTGCCACAGGTGGCACGCAGAGCCCTCTCTGCAGGCACGCGAGCCGTCGTCCAGCTCAGCTCCACCGCGCATGCGTACGCACCTCCTGTTGGCCAGCTGATTTTTGGGTATCTGCCGCGCATGCACAGAGGGCGGGGCGCATGCGGGAAACGCGTGCACATAAGCGCGGGAGGGTGGGGGGGTCACATGCATGGGGGGCGTGGGGAGCAGGGGGGCAGTCCCAGGAGGCTGCAGGGAGGCCTGCTAGGCCCAAAATGGGGCGGGGGGGTCACATTCGCATGTGTGGGGGGGAGCGCACGGAGGTCACACACACATGCGGGAGGGACAGGGGGCGCCGCACGCGCATTGCATTCTGGGTGCCGGCACGTGCGTGTGCACGCTGTCACACGTGCACGAGCTTTCGGCACACGAGAAAAGTTTAGCCATCATTGACATAGACCATCCTGGAATAGTAATGAAATAAATATTATATTATGGAGAAAGGGCTTCAAGGACTTGTGCCGGTTTCCGAAATTTTTGAAATAAATGTATTGCTTATTTGTGTGTTTTACTTCTTTATAAGGAGGATCCTAATATAAAGTGTGAGACAAATACATCAGAGACTGTTGCATCCTCAGAACAAATTGGTTTCCTCGTTTCAGAGGTGGGTCCTCTCAACAAATGTGCCAAAGATTCAGTTTCATCCATCCAAACCAAATGCAGAGAAAGAAGGAGCAGTTCACAGAAGGGCAAATCCCCTGGTAAGAATGGTAGGCTTTCGGTGTCTTCTCATATAAATTTATTTATATTGAAATACTTGAGGCTATGTTTTTCCTCAATTTTTAGAGGAATTTTGTTTCTGCTAATTCCTCAGACACCAGCATAAAGGACAGTTAACATGAATTACACTTATCTTTTGTACAAAGATTGAAATACAGGTAGTCCTTGACTTAACGACCACAACTGAGCCCAAAATTTATGTTGCTAAATGAAACATTTGTTAAGTGAGTTTTGCCCCATTTTATGACCTTTCTTGCCACAATTGTTAAGTGAACCATTGCAGTTGCTAATTTAGTAACATGGTTGTTAAGTGAATCTGGTTTCCCCACTGACTTTGCTTGTCAAAAGGTCGCTAAAGGAGATCACATGACCCTGGGATGGTATGACTCATAAATATGAAGCAGTTGCCAAGCATCTGAATTTTGATCATGTGACTACAGGGATGCTACCATGTTATAAGTGTGAAAAATGGTCATAAGTCCCTTTTTTCAGCACTGTTGTAACTTTGAATAGTCACTAAATGAACTGTTCTAAGTTGAGGACTACTTGTATTAGTATAGGACATGTTAATAATTCTGATTACTAATTACTATTGATCATCCCTCATAATAAACATTGAATAACCTTCATGTAATTCTGTGAATGAAGAGATGGGCAGCAGAATTTTGTGTGTGTGTGTGTGTGTGTGTATTTTTCTGCTCAGTTAGTCCCGCCTATGTTTAGAAGACTCATGTGTAGGATTTCAACTGAAGGAGAATTTGAGCATTAGATTGAAGGGAAAATAAAATGTACAATCTGTTGACCTTTATCTGATCTCTTGATCTTACAATCAAAATATAGTCAAAGAGCTGAAAATAATTTAGAGTATCATTTAGGCCTGCTCAGTGCAGGATTTGCAGCAGTGGTGAAATCCAATTTTTTTTACTACCGGTTCTGTGGTCGTGGCTTGGTGGGCGTGGCAGGGGAAGGATACTGCAAAATCTCCATTCGCTCCCCACTCCTGGGGGAAGGATATTGCAAAATCTCCATTCCCACCCCACTCTGGGGCCAGCCAGAGGTGGTATTTGCCGGTTCTCCGAACTACTCAAAATTCCCACTACCGGTTCTCCGAACTATTCAAAATTTCCACTACCGGTTCTCCAGAATCTGTCAGAACCTGCTGGATTTCACCCCTGATTTGCAGGACAGATGGAACTTCACAGCCATACATATCTCTAGCAAAAAGAAAACCCAACAACTCCTGAAATAGGTTGTTTAAATGTTAAACAACTCTTATCACTAAGTTTGAACTGTTATGCCAAAATCATCTTTTCTGCAGTGATATGTCTTGGTTGTAATTGCAGTGCTTATGGTTTAGGGCTTGTGTGAAATATTTTTGGAATGTTTTAAAATCAAAATCTTTGGTAGGAAGCCCCACCCTTACCTTCCATGTCATAGGTTTTATTCCTGGTGATTTTCATTCACTTCTTTTCTAATCACCATAGTAATTGCCTCTCTGAGAGATTTCTGTTTTGCTGAGGAAATTTTGGTACTTGGACAATAGGCATCTACAAGGTGGGAGTGCAATTGACAAAATATTGTTGTGACATCACCGTACAAACTCTATCCTTATGTACTTGCACACTGTTGTGATACAATATGAAAGAGTAGAGCTTATTTCATGACATCACAATGTCTGTCTAATCATTTTGGCATCAAGATGGTTAGGAATGGATCCTTGTGACTTTAATAATTTCTTCCTTGATTGCACTTTATTTGGTCCAGGAATTATAATTCTCTTTGGAGACATGAATTCTTTGGCTTTTGAAATCTTGTTTCAGGAGTGTAAAAATTGTGGCAGTATCTTCCTCATTCTGATGTTGCTAATCAGGTGTCTCTTCTTGAAATACATAGTATGCTGTGATTTCTTTGTTATCTGCTTGGACTGCACTTACATACATGTTTATTAAATAAAAATATTAATAGTAACACTATTAAATCTGCAAGTTCAGTCTGTTACATTTCAGCTTTATCTGCTACCTTTCTGAGAAGGATGTCTGCTTGACATAAACAACAGTGTAATTTCAACTCACTACCTTTATTTGGTGTTACAGATAACATGTTAAAGCCAATGCAGATGAGATCTATAGCAGCAGCTGTATTCCCTTATATCTTGATGTTATTTACGTACCTATCCTATATTCTTTAACTATAATTATTAACTATTCACCTATATACATAATAGAAAGAGACCACACAAATATAGTTATCTGTAGCTGTGGATTTGTAAGTGGCTATCTGTGCATTACTTCCCCTACCAATTTGTATCTGTTCAATGTAACAAGAAAGAAAAAGCCTAATTTTTCACTGAAACGCTGTTCTGCCACAGCTGCTGGGGAACTCTACCTGGCAAATATGGGTTTGGAATCCCATTAGTTAAGACAGACAGGGTACATTTTCTATCTCTTAAGATGTTCTTTACATCCTAAGAACCAAACTACAGAATAAATATTGGATTGCCATTTGTGTTCTTCCTAGATCTACATTTGCTAGTGGATGTGGCTTGCAAGCAAGAACATTTTCCAAAGGAAGAAGAATTAAGGGAGTGAGAAGTTGGAAAGTATGTACAAATGCAGAGCAGTAGCCAGCTGGGGAAGAGCAGTGGCTTTCATTCCAGGAGTATTTTGGGGACTGTTATGACAAATAAAACTCTCTTCCATTGCTCATTTTTGTCACACTTGTAAATAATCCCACCACTGTTTTTAATACCTCTTTAATAGGTTTAAATTATTTTTTAACCTGTTTCATCTAATTAATAAACTTATTTGTCCAAATCTGTTAAAAGTGGAAAAGCTGTATTTCAAACAGCTGCCACAAATGTCCCCGTAGGATTGTTCAAATTTCATTTGAAGACTGTTTATATCATTTTCTAGTTAATTACACAAGCGGTTTCTTTCTTTCTTCATTTTTCCATCTCTAATAGCTGCTGGATATTTTATGTTAATGGTACATTCTTGTGTTTTAATAATTTCCTCATTCTAGGGCCAACATAAAACAAATGTTAAGGCTTATGTTGTTTTATTGCTTATCTTAAATGTCTTTGCAAGCTATTTAACTTGTTCAATATGATTGTATTTATTGACAATAGATTTTAAAGAGTAATGACCTTGTACTCGAATGTATTTATGTTGTAATTAGAATACATGCAAATGATGTAGCATGATGAGAATGTGTTCTAAGACTATTCTGATTTCCCAGAACTCTGAAAAATGCATAAGGATATAATTCCTCAAAAACTCAGATCAGAAAGATCTGTTATTCCAATTGACTTTATGCAATTCCTAGATTTCTTACATCCATTATCTCTCAATGAAAGGCAGGATGAACCAAAGTCAACCACACAAACTCAGCTATAGCCTCATATTGATTTGCAAGACAGTAATATATTATTTCTTGCAAAGCTTCCATTGCTTTGATATACTGATTATTTTGAGATAATTCCAATCATTTTTCAGAGGCTCCATTTGTCCATCTATATACATTCAGTCTAATATTAAGATAAGAAAATTAAGTGAAGAATAAAATGCTACACAAGCAGGGAGAATACTTAGCAAGGTCTCTGAATTTTAAAAAATGGTAAGAGGTGCTTGTATATCAGTCCTGACTTAAATTAAAAATAGGCATTTCATTCAGGTCTGTTGCAGATCCAAATAAATGTTGCAAATGAAGCTCATTCTTTATCATATCTGATTGGACTACAGGAAATAATTGTATTGTAGCATAGCTTTATTAATAATTCAAAATTATTAATAAAGAACATTTAAATGGGCCTCTATTTTTAAGGCTCAGTCTGGAAATGGTGATATTTATATCTTTACATCTGTCTCTAAACTAACTGGAAAATGAGGCCAAGGAGCTGGATCTCCTACCATATTTATAGACTCAGTTATTTGGCTCTTAAGCATTTGTAGAAAAGAAAGAATATTCAAACTGGCAAAGGAGAAAATAATATTCAAACTATTTAAGAAATCTCTACAATATTGCTTGATGCTAATACTCAGCATAACTCTATCTGGAACAACCTTCTCAGTACTTTCACAGCTTTCAGCTAAAATGTATTCTATTAATAAATAATAAAAAGGATTACTCCAAAGAAGTCCAGTGTTTGCTATAGTAATACTTGAGTAGGACTACCAGATTTTCTGGCAAAAATCCAGAATAGCTAGACAGCAGAACGATAGATTGAATTTTCTGTATCTATATTCTGTCATCTAGTGATTATCTGGATTTTTGCTGCTTCGGTCTTAATAGTCCTATGGGAGAGTAAAGTATTTGATTTTCATTTGAATAAAATTAAGTACTAAATCACTCTACCCTCAAAAGTGTACTAAAGTGAAAGGACAGTCCACATAGTCATTTTAACACTGTATAGTAAGCAATTTAAAAGAAAAAATTCAGTAACAGCCTACAAATGGGAGATCTTCATTATAATAAAAAGAACAAATCAAAACATCAAATATCCATATTTTCCTTCTTTTATTTGAAGAAAATTGACCTTTCTCCATATCTAAATAAAATTATTGCAAAACTGGTTTTCGCATGGAGTTCTGTACATTACTGAATACTTGACTTTCTAGTAACCTGAATGCTGTACCCAGTGGAATTATACCACATCCTAAATTACAGCTTCAAATGGGTAATCTTGCTTTGAAGTTTCCTGTCTGGCCTGTGGTATTACTCACCCAGCTGATGTCAGAAGACAGTAATAGTTGAATTCCAGATTTCTAAAAATCAGCATTACCTAAAATCTTCCTTGCAGTGGCTATTGGGAAAAAAACAACACAACCAAAATTAAGACTTGAAGAAAAGCTATGGTAGCTGCCGACTTTAGCTATTCCATTTATAAGTCAATCCTTCCTTCAGTGATGAAATTACTGTAGTTCTAATTTCAATATAATTGAAAGTGTCATACTAAAAATCTTGAGACACAGATTTGTCTTAACACATTTGATCAAATTATTTTCCATTTCCATTCCTCTGTACATAATTTTTTGGAAAATGCAGCAAGTGAATCTTGCTCATATAGACTAGTTAGCCAATTCATGTCAAAAGGAAGCAAATGTTAAGTGCAATTTACTACTGAATCAGGAGAGGGAGTCTAAGAACTCTGAAAATCACATTCAGGGGGTGGAGTTATTGCCTTTGGCTGCTCCACCCTCACTTTGTGTCAGCAGGTAGAAAGTGCTTGTAGTCCTAGGGGAGGGAAGCCAAGAGCACAAGCTACAAACTACTTTTGCCTTCCAGGAGCTAAGCCAGTTGTGATTTTCGGGAAAGAAGACTTTTTCAAGAGCTCTGCAGAACTTTTCAAGTTCACTTCATCCCACTGGGCCTTGTTTTGTCTTTGAAGAATGATTGCATTGTGTTTTTCATGCAGTCTTCTGATGGATATCTGCTGTTTCAAGCAACTGCCATCCTGCGTACTGCTTAGATATGCCTACTATGTTTGCTGAAAGAAGGGGAGACTACTCAAATTCAAAAGGAGTTTCCAGAAATTTTCCTGGATTTTTAGCAAGATTTTTAAGTTGTTTTTGGAAACTAGATTTCAGCCACGCCTGACTCACAAGCCTTCAGCCGGGAGTCAATTTTTCTTTCTGATTCAGACTGTGGAATTTCACATTTACCTGTATAGTTTCTGTGAGTTTTCCCTACTTCCCTTTCCTTACCTGAAATTTGTAGGTAAGATTCAGAATACATTTTGATAATTGAAATATTTTGTCCAAGATTTTTCAAAAAGCTGCTGGGGTTTTTTTCTCATGGATTTTTAGAGGCACAACTATGTAACAGGTTTGCATACCAGTTTAAATTTATTTTTTCTTTCTCTGATCAAAGTTTAACTGATAAATTTCTGCAGCTTTTCTACAGCTATAATCACAAGCATGCTTTTTAATGTTTAATTGTGTTAATTTGCATTTAACTTCTAAAAGGAAACACATTCTGAGATTTGCACAGCTATGAAATAAAACACAGGTGTATCTGTAGTTGTTTTTCCTGTTTTTTTAGCTTTCAAGTTCTGGAAAACATCTGAGAAATGCCTTTTTTATTTCATAAATTTGGGGAGCCACGGACTATATTTTCTGTATTAAAAATGACAAACCGCTGGAAAATTCCAACTTAAAATTTTTTAATTCAACAAAGTGAGTGAGGTGCAGGCATTGGAGGCATGCAAATATGAATAAAAGATCAAACAGATGACAATGAGTAAGAAAAACCAGGTTTGCATTCAAATTCCTAAATGCAAGTACATGCATGGTTACTCTGTGCTTTAATGTGTGGCATAAGTAGAAGCAAAAAACAAAAGTAGTTGGCATTAACAGAGAAAAGAATATATGAAAAAAGCAATTCACTTTTCAGGAGTCAACAAGGGCTGCTAAGGTCATCTGATATCAGGTTCGGTCCTGTTTGCCATCCTAGGATCTAAAAGCCTGAAAGGATTTGAGCAGCTGATATTGTCTTCCATGGGGAACTGTCTAAAATCAGGTATAGCAGTCTTCCTAGAAGAAACCAAGAACTCTTCATACCATATGCTATTCATACCCCATTGGTTTTTCTCACCATGTCTGAATTTATCTGGAGGAGGAGGAGGAAGAGGAAGACCTGATCTGGGGTTCTTATAATCTTGTGAAGCTCAAGGATTTTACAAACACGTGGCATGAAGAAACTTTGAGAAAAGGGGGAGAGGAAAGCCTGGAAGAAGCTCCAGGTAACTACCCTTTGCTTCTTGTTTGCCCCATTGACTGCAGTTGCACAGAGGGCTATAATCTTCAACAATTTTACCAGTTGTTGGAACCTGCTGGTGGGTGAGGACACATTCCTGAGCAGTATGTGTGGCCAGAGCACACTGCTGCAGCTGGGAGCATGAGTGTTGGCCCCCAGCTACAGCTGGCAGTCCTCTGGCCTTGGCTGCTAATGGCTATGCTGCAGATACGACTAGGCTACTCGGGACTGGCACTGGTGGCAGCAATGGAAGCCGAGCGGACTTTGGCCCAGAAAGCAATAATTCGGGTAATTCCTTTCAAACTGGAACCCCTCACACTGGAAGGAGTCTTTGCTAGCATTGCAGAGATCACCCCTGCTGAAGGCAAACTGTTGCAGGTAAGCAAATCTTTATTCTGTTGCACTTGTTCACTCCCATGCAAGATCTGCTGGCCACAGTGGTGTTTTATTTTGCTTTGTAACTGAAACCACCAAGTAGAACTGGCCACCTTATAGCTTCCCAAAGCTTTCCTCATTGTATCCCTTTTTATAGCTATTCTTCAGCTAAGCAAACATAAATGAATGGGCAGGTGCACATTGTTGTTCCCAGGGACATTTTAATTTTGTTCTGTATGAATGAAATACAAAGGCATGAACTATCAGAGGCACTCTCATTGGACCCATGATTTTGGTTTTACCTCTCTGCTTATTTTATATAAAAAATTATGTTCCCTTGGTTCCTTTTATCCATAAGGAATATATTGAATTGGGTATTTCCACATGTTACTGATCTTACCATGCCTTTCAGACAGTGCTTCAAGTGACAACCAAGCCTCTTCTTTCCCACAATGACTCAGGAATGTCAGTCTTGGATTCTCTTACTTTGATCAGAGAGAGATGCTTGGAGGAACTTTCCATAGTTTGAGCAAGAAGAACCAAATGGAAAGACTGAATGAACTTCTCTGTTGTAAAGTTCAGTCTATTGTGATGAAGTGCAGTTGCTGGCCTGACTTCATGTGCCATCTTGCCTTGCAACCTGTGACTCACCTTGCAGGGTCCTCACATGACTTGAATTCATTGTTCACAAGCAGAATGGTGCAAATCTCAAGCAATGTCATATTATACAAAATGCAGATAATTAAGTAGCTGATGCCTTCCAGTAGTAGTGTTCAGGGTGAAATTGAAATAGCAAGGATGTTGGAACGGTTGGTTAGAATGAATCAATCAGTTTCAGGATACTTTGCAGGGGGATGGAGGGAGAAAAGAACTTGAAGGTGTTATTAGGGATTGATGAATGGTCAGAGTACATTGTATCAAGGCACTGCAACTGTTCTGGTTGGTTTCTCCTGTGAAGTTAATTCAAATCACAAGGCAAACACAAACGCACATTGCATACTACTTTTGGATCTTATTGTTTAGGAGCCCACTGATAGCTCATCCAGTTTGCAAGCAAACGATCCCCAATCATGTTCCTGATATATCCAGTTCAAATGATCTCAGTTGGAACTGAAAAAAGATTCCCCACCTGAGAAAGCTCCAGTAGAAAAAACTGGGGACATCCTCTGACTCCATAAGGCAACTCTGTTCATATGAACATGTGTCCTTTTTGAAATAGGCGTAATTCAATGACAGGATTTCTTCCTAGGATGACAAATTTATGAACTACATGCTAACAAAACCTATTAAATGTATGTGAGTAACAAGGAAGGAATAATCTCTGCCTTAGATCTTGTCAATCTGCTACCACCGCATAAAACAGGCTCATATGCTATTTTTGAAAATATAATCATAGTGTGTGTCAGGAAAAGTAGTCTTTCATATTTGCAATGTACATTGTGGCCTCAAGCTGCCAGTGATGTCTACAATGTAAGTCCTGATTCTAAATCCTTTTCTAGGTAATTCTGAGCAAATCACAATCATTCTGTTCCCAAAGTGTATCAATTAGAAACACACTGTAACAGATCTTAAAATAGGACTTCTCCAAAAAAGCAAAAGTCAGAATAAGGTGTATTTTCTTGTGCATGCCGTTTCAAATTTTAAAGGGCTTGAGCCAAAAAATTAATAGAGATGACATTTTCTGACCACCTTCCTTGCTGTACAATTATAATTATTCATGATTTTATATCATACTTTCCTATCCAATCTCTTCCCAAGAGTTCCATATGCTATTATTGTAAATAGTATTTTTCTCTTTTATCTCTAACAAACCTGTGAGGAAAGTTAGCCTGAAACAGTGACCAGCTTGAGGTCATTTGAAATTATAACACTTCATAGTAATAGCAGTACCTTCTGTGTGCACAGCAATTTACAGAGTGGAAGAGGACAGTCCCTGCTTAACCAAGGCATGCAGCATACCCAAATAGCAATAGCAATAGCACTTAGACTTATATACCGCTTTACAGCCCTCTCTAAGCGGTTCACAGAGTCAGTCAGCATATTGCCCCCAACAATCTGGGTCCTCATTTTACCCACCTTGGAAGGCTGGGTCAACCTTGAGCCAGTGAGATTTGAACTGCCGAACTGCAGCTAGCAGTCAGCTGAAGTAGCCTGCAGTACTGCACTCTAACCACTGCGCCACCTCGGAAATAGGAAAAACAAAAGAAGTCGAAGAAGTGACATAATACGGAATTTTTCAAAATGCATTTTTTAAGGTTTAATTACAGGGTTAGGTTACAGTAAGATACAAAAAGGAGAAAATTTTATTAACTTTTTAACGTTTTAAGTCCATATTGAGAATGCTTTAGTTTGTGATGTAATACTGTAATAGAAAGTGGAAGGAATTTCATATACCTATAAGATCAGCATCCTGAACTCAGCCAGTTAAAGTCTGTCAGTTTGCTAGAATCTGCTCCACCTAACTGTAAGGCAATCTGAATCTGTTTTCAGGGAAGTACATGGGCCATATTCAATGCTCTGATCAGTTTAGATCAGCGGTTCTCAACCTGTGGGTCGCGACCCCTTTGGGGGTCGAACAACCCTTTCACAGGGGTCGCCTAAGACCATCGGAAAACACATATTTCCGATGGTCTTAGGAACCGAGACACCGCTCCTCTATCCGTCCACATACGAGTACCCGGGGACGGTGCGACGCACGGGCGGCCCTCGAATGCGCAGGCACCGACGGAAGGGTGCCACCTTTGTCACCTCAGCGCTTCTTGCTGGGCAATGCGCACGTGTGGGGAGGGGGTCGTGGTGGCGGGGGTCGCGGCATTAGGAAGGTTGAGAACCACTGGTTTAGATGTATTTATGGCCTCAAACTGAGGTGATACCCTTTGTATAGTTTACCATGAATAATTCTAAAAAATTATCATGGCCATTGTTTAACATGTCTTCAGAGCAGTTTACAAAAGAAGATAGATTATGTAGCAATCCTAAAATTACTAAAAATGACTATTAATGTATTAGCTAATAAAAAGGGAAACTGCAATGCCTAAAGGAAAAAGAAAATTGAAAGGCAAAAAAAGTTTCAAGTGGGGTTATTTTTGGAGAACTATTGTACCACAATTGTCAAAATTCTGCTTTATAGGCTGACGCATTATTCATTTAATCGTAACTCAAGACCATTTTGGACTGCATAAGTGAAAGCAAGTATCTTGAACTCTATCTAGAAGAAACAAATAGCTGAACCAGCTGAGCAGTTATTTTGTAGATACAGATTTCCATTTCCAGATGTTTCAAAGCAAACAGCTACTGCTTTTCAGGTTAAGTGAAGTTTCTGAGATGTCTTTTCGGGGCAGCTCCACTGAAAACACTGTCATATTGCATCCTGGACGTTACATATTAAATTATGTAAGATTATTCCAGAGGAGAAGGCAATTGATTTTAGTGGATGTGGGGGTGTCCTTTTTGTATCAGAAGAGGAAGAAGTTGTCATGCAGGCACTTCTTCTGAGGAACCAAACCCTGGTACAGTTTGAAAACTGACTTGCTGAAGGTGGATAGTTTACAACTGCCAGATTGAGGGATTTTATTATATTGACCAGCTGCTTCTGTGGAGAATTAATAGTTTAGCTTGGTGTGAAGGCAAGTGTCAATGTGGCTAAGGAAAAAGAGACACGTCTGCCATTTCACTGGGCAACTGGCACCAATAGACTATCTCCCAAGTCAGATGTTCCTCATGGAAAAGGCAGAAGAGTAGAAGGTGGGAATGGCAAATGCTCAAGTTATGGTGCATTTAGAAACAGAAGGGATCCCAGTAGGTGATCAGCCACTAGAAGCTGAAAGCTCAATAGGGAAGTGAACTGACAGTTGAGTAAGGCCAAGGGGAAAAGAATAGGGGAAAATATTTCATAGTCTCTAGATCAGTAACGCAATATCTTTGAAATAATACCCACCCACCCCCCACTTGCTAATCTGGAGACAAAAGAAATATCTGCAGAATGTAATGTGGCCATGAACCTGAGACTTGCTAAGAGTCAGTTATAGAAATGGACTGTGGGGCTTATCCATCTTCATGCAATCAACATTCAGATGGTCCCCAGGAGAATCAGTAGCTGACCATTAAAGGAATGAAAGTTCAAGTGTTGCTATCTGTAGAAAGGAGTACAGAACAGAAAAGGAATTGAGATAAATAAAAGGAACAGCTGGGAGGAAAGAAGCATAAGGGATGGGGTAGGGATTTAAATAGGCTAAATTTGAAGCCCAAATTCTCAATGTGAGTTTAAAACAATATGCAGTGTCATTTTAAGTCAGGTTGATGGTAGTCCCATGTTATAATGTTTGTGTCCCACCAGCTCAGTGTTCTGCAGGCCCTGCTGGATATGAGATGTTTTATGGGCAAGTTACATTCATGGGTCTTAACGACAGCCCATATCAAAGTGGTGTTTTCTTTCTGACAATTTATTTCCCTATAGACTACCCTTTTAAACCATCTTGGGTTGCATTTACAACAAGAAACCTAGGGTTGCATTTACAATGCAATTTTCTTTTTTGTTGGCCAGTTTTTGGCAATTTTAGCCATGTTTTGTGTGTGAATGTGGTGGGTTGTCTGGTTTGACTGTGAATGGAAGAGTATGTCTGATTGGTTGTGTTGGTGAGAACGGGGGAGCCGGGGGAGGGAAATGAAGCCCCCTCTGCTGAGTGTACTAACAGAAGCAGATGGGTGCCCAGATCTGACCCTGGGCTTGGTATGAATGATATTGTCGGCCTGCCGGATAGAGGGGGGGCAGTGAGGCGGGGGATGGGATCTCAAGGAGGGTGGCGGGTCGGAGCATCCCAGTGGTGGTTGGGAGAGGTAGGTATGGCGGGAACCGAAGGGCAGACCATGTGTGGA
>QLTV01004426.1:4322410-4342552 GCA_003457575.1 Thermophis baileyi | reverse complement strand
TTTAAATTGTTTTTATATGTTTTATTTTTTATGATGTAAGCCGCCCAGAGTCCTTCGGGAGTTGGGCGGCATATAAATTTTATAAAATAAATAAAATAAATATAAAATAAATAATAGACTTAGGAGAAAAGAGAAGAGAGAAACCCATAAATCATTTTTGATTATACTGTACATTCATGCTGCGACATAGAAGTTGGTATGTCTTGAAACTGGATAAAATTCAATTTCTTCCAATTTTGTATTTTAAAAAAATATATACACACGTAGCTTTGGATTGCCAGCTTTTAGCCAGGAATAAACCTGCAGAATTGGAGGTGTATATCCTGATGCCAAGACAACCCAAGTGTGCAATACAAACTGGACACTCAAAAGGCTGGTTTTTAACAGATGTAATAATCCAAGAGAGCTTCATCACTATAGCAACAATATAAAATGTTTTGCCATAGTTTTAACCCAATCCTTTTAACTTCTATGTATTCATGCTTTTCTACCTATCTCAGTTTATACTTTCATTTTGTCACTGCCAAGCCTTTCTTTGAACCCCCCTTCCCTTATCGCTGTAGCTCATAGAATTTGCATTTTCTTTCTGTGCCATTCTTAGCTCTCTCTCTCTCTCCCTCTCTCCTGTTCTTCCTGCAGATTTTTTCTGCCTGTTATACTTTTTTTTTGGGGGGGGGGGTTTCTACCCAGCCCTACTTTTCTCTCTTCATTCTTCAGCTCTGCAGTCAAAGCATACAGAATTGCTACTCACCCAGCAGTTCATACTCTTCAGTAGGCTATGTTGTGCTGTACCATATAACTAGGTAACCACAACAATTTGGACATTCTGGCAGTAACTTCATTGTATTTCTAGGGAAAGGAAAAACACATCTTTCTATCCCCATCCTGTGCAAGCCACAGATATTTCTATAAAGAGGAAGAATTATAGGTATTTCAAATTCCTTTTGGTGGCAAGAGGTTGATCTGTAGGAATCAAATGGCATAGGCCCGGTTTTATAGATAGTATTTAATTACATTTGTCCTAAATTCCCATTGTTGTTTTTACCAATAAGAAACATGCAACAGCATTTACATGCATTAAATATATGGAAGAGGAGTATTACTATGTCCTTGAATGTGGCAATAGTTTTAAGATGCTTAATACCTAGCTTTCCTCATGGTGCTAACTTGTTTTAAGCTGATGAATAATGTGAGTAAAACAAAGTTTGATCCAAAAATGTACAATGAAGCAATACAATCCTCATACAGTGCCATCTTAAGTTTCATATTTGAGAACTTTCTACATCTCCATGTTATAGAATATGCTGTGTGTTGAAATGTTTTGATATAACTATCAAGCAGTACAAAGCCTCAGAGGAGTGATTGATGCTTTTCTTTGATGTGCAGAAAGATATATATTGGTTCTGTAATAAATGGGCATCATTTGATATAGTTGCTAAGATGCCCCTTGTCAGAAGGATTGGGATTCCTACTGTCTGATAAAATCACCTATAATTGGCCCAATTCTTCACACATGGATGGATTGGTTAATGCTATAGTCCGATGTCTAATTTAGCATGCTTCTAGAACAGGGGTGTCAAATTGGCGGCCCACGGGCCAGATGCGTCATACGCAGGCCACACCCACCCCAGCTCCGCGAAGGGGAAAACATCATGAAACGTCACGATGGCAACGTTACTCCGCGAGTTTGACACCCATGTTTTAGAAGGTGGGTTCCCAATATTGGTATTAGGCAGCTAACATATTTCTTAGTGAAAAGAGAAAAAAGGGGTGCTATGAGTGGATGAGGACCACATCTGACTCTCTAAAAAAAAATCTGAGAAACATGGTGATTGAACAAGAGGAGCCTCATCTGGATATATCTTAAATTCTTGGAAAACTGATGCTATATTTCAAAAGGTATGAATGAACTTGAATGTTAACTGATGTTAAACAACATCAGGGAGAAACTACCTTACATTGGCGGAGTAATTACAGGGCCCCCCAACATCACTTAAAATATCTTTTGTAGTCTCAGGTAGAAGCTACAGTGGATGCATCCAGACTCTCCAGTCTGGTTGTAAGCCACAGTTCTTTGAATAGAGCAATAAAGTACGGTAGATCCATTTCCTGAAGTCTAAATCTAGACTGCTAAGGGTCTGCAAATTTTATGCAAATTATTATTTTCATTTCAAATTGGTTTATTTCTATTCATCCATCTGTCTTGTCCACAAATGGTTAGCCACATTTCTTTCAACATGTGGTGTAAATATAATTAGGGTTAAGCACCCTTGTCTCATTCTCCCAATCCAGAGCTCTTTACTTTGGTGGTGATAATCCTTAATTAGCCCATCCCTGATTTGATATATTAGTTGCCATAAATTGAATTGATGATGAAGGTAAATCCTACAGTATGTCTCTAGTGAGGATTTACACTAGAGCCCCTTGTAGCGATGAGACACCATGGTTTTCATATTTGCTATAACTAATAATCTAAAGACATGTGGCAATTAATGCAATGGCATATGCACTATGGTGCATTTTCACAATACTAGACTATTCAGATACTAAGAATTTGCAAGTTTTAAATGAGGTACATACATTTCATTATAAGTTCTAGTTGCTGCTTTCTGTCATTAACGGATTCTAAAACTCCACTTAGATGCAGGAATATATAACAACGATCATCTTCCAAAGCAAATGAAGTAACTCCTCATAAAATACAAATTATGGTATCCAGTCATCTTATCAAGCTGCCAAATCTCAATTCTTGTTATGATGCTCCATTAGAGACATATCTCCAAGCTCTTAGACCCAGTGGATTGTTCTTCCCATCAACCTATTTTATATTTATTTTATATTAAATGTCTTCATGGACCTTCTTTCTTTTCCTTCCTTTACTACTTCCTCACTGTTTTTAACAAACAGCAAACATTTTTTGCCCTTCCGTATTGGAAACTGCCTTAAATATTCCTATAATATCAAAAAACATTCTACCGGGCACTACAAATTGCTATATTACACCACCGACTCATTAAAAAGGCAGTAGGCTGAGAAAACTGCTATGCTGAGATAAAGTTGACATGTGTCATGTGAATCTTGAGTAAGATAGATGTCATAGTGCCAAGATAAAAAGCCTATGTAGATCTGGCCCAGATTTTGTATTACAGGTGTGCGTGTTTTAAATTAACATAAAGAGAAATGTTCATGATACGTATGGCCATCAAAGAGGACATTTTCAACTTTAGACTTTAGTTTAAAGAAAGGCAAGCTCTTCATATCAAAAGCTGAACTTCTGAGGAAACCAATTTGTAGGTTTTTGATTAAGCAATACCAGTGGCTATTTTTAAAAAAGAAATTACTGCAATAGAATAGAATAGAATAGAATAGAATAGAATAGAATAGAATAGAATAGAATAGAATAGAATAGAATAGAATAGAATAGAATAGAATAGAATAGAATAGAATAGAATAGAATAGAATTCTTTATTGGCCAAGTGTGATTGGACACACAAGGAATTTGTCTTTGGTGCATATGCTCTCAGTGTACATAAGGAGAATAAAATACATTCATCAAGAATAAAAAGATACAACACTTAGTGATAGTCAAGGTTACTAATAAGCTATCAAATCGTACTAGGAAACAAATAAAAACAATATACATTGAAAGATACAAGCAACATGGTTATAGTAATAAGTGGGAAGAGATAGATACTAGTAAGGAAGAGAAGAATAATAGTAATACAATCTTAGTAAATTATTTGACAGTGTTGTGGGAATTAGTTGTTAAGCAGAGTTATGGCATTGGGGGGGGGAACTGTCCTTGTGTATAGTTGTTCTGGTGTGCATATATTTTCTATTATTATAAAGAAGTGTCTAATGTCACAATGGTAGCGGGATCTCTCAGATAATTTGACATTTGTTGTCTTTGTAAGTTCAGCTGAATTTAATATCCTTTGACTGTCCTGGACCCAGTATGGGTCATAAACTTTTTAATGGGTATCTTTAACTTCCCTTGTCCATTGACTGCATTTCCTTAGTGCTGATTTGTGTAATGATTAACCAATAAGTGGGCTTTTGGGCACAAAGTACAATTGATCTGTGGAGTCCTTTGAAATGGATGCTGTGAAGACTGACCCTAAATTCTTATGCTGAGACACAGATCTAGATCTGATGTTACATCAAAAGGATTAACACAGTGCAGCTTCAAAAAGCTGCTTTAGCTATACAAACACTGTACAATAGCCGTAGATTGACCAGTGAAATGTATAAGGGAACACAAGAATTCCTCTCTTCCTCCAAGCTTAAATGTATTAAATTCTGAACTAGCCTCCCTGAAATTTTAATTGTGAGGTTGAAAAGTTTTATTAGCTTCAAGAGAAATATAGCAGAGATTTTGCAATAAAAAAGGTGAAAAGGCAAAATAGAAAGGAAGGCTGCAGCAAATGTTGATTGCGTAGTATTCTGTTTATAATTTGACAAGACAAAATTGTACAGAATCCCACCTTGGAAAAGGTCCTACTGGGAGAAAAAATCGGGTGAGAAGTTTTTGAGAAGCACCCCCCACCCCAGACAACTACAACTCCTCAAATCCTTAGCCATATGGGTTGTTTGAGGAACACTGGATTGGGGAATGCTGATCTAGGATGTTAAAAGGATAGCATCACTGCTGCTGCTTCTGAATAAACATGAACAGACATGCACTAATATTCCTCACATTTTTCTTCTCCCCCTAACAATTATTTCTTTAAACACCAGCAAAGGGGCTCTAAGTTAGATTTCCATGTTCTTTTGAAGTACTTAAGGGTGCTTCTAAACTAGGTATATATTTGGAATCACAAGATCACTCAGGCGCAGAAAACAGTTACCATTTTAGACAGCTGGGGAATATAAATTGAAATCTCTAGATCCACATGGTTTTTTTGAGAGGAAGCCCCACTGAGTCTAACAAAACTCTGCTCCCTTGAAATGTTGGGTTTTAGGGCTGCACTCTGGAGCAGAAAAATTTATGGAGAAAACATAGTGGCATGATACTATAGAGCACCCACCTGAATAACATAAACAAAGAAGGAGGACTGGAGCCTTCATATTTCAATCTAGTAATCTCACCAGATTTCTCTAGCTCAGCGGTTCTCAACCTGTGGGTCACGACCCCTTTGGGGGTCGAATGACCCTTTCATAGGGGTTGCCTAAGACCATAGGAAAACACATATTTCCGATGGTGTTAGGAACCGAGACACCGCTCCTCTATCCGTCCACATACGAGTACCCGGGGACGGTGCGATGCACGGGCGGCCCTCGAATGTGCAGGCGCCAACGGAAGGGCTGTGCGCGCTAGCCCGCCATCTTGGTGCCACGCCCCCTTTGTCACCTCATCACTTCTCGCCTGGCAACGTGCACACGTGGGAAGGGGGAGGGGAGGGGTCACGGTGGCGGGGCAGGGATCGCGGCATTAGGAAGGTTGAGAACCACTGCTCTAGCTGATCATTAAATACACATGTAGGCTGATCCTTCAAGGATCTACATATGTTCAGATACTATGGTTGTAGAGTCTCTAAAAAGTCCATTCTGAAGAACTAGAACAATTGCATATACAACACCACCACTGGAGAATGGTAGGATCATTTGTGGTTCTACCAGTGGGATTTTTCTGTGTTTCTAGGATGTTGCATAAACCAATGGCATCTGCTTGTGCTCAGCCAAATATTAACTATTAATTATTTTCCCCAACCTGATTCTCACTAAATGTGTCTAACTCCCATAATTTTCATCAGCACCAAGTCCAGTACATTTAAAGGTCCAAGATGAAAGAGGGCTACGTTAAATTAAAGACCAGGATCTTTTGTAGATTTTATGAATAGCTGCAAACTCACATGTTTCACGGGTCAAACTCTATTTCATCTAGTGCAGAGCTGGGAATTGAGCGGCCACAGAGATCTACAACTTCCAATTCTTTTGAGGAACAACCCCAAAATATAAAAGTATGAAACAATGCTAATACCATGTTGCAAAGAAAAAGCTTCTCAGATCCTGGCTCTGTTCATGAGAGGAAGTGCCTCTGGCTCTGCTCTCTCTCTCTCCAAACATTGAATTTTAATCTTGACCTTCAAAACACTGATTATCCTAAGAACACTTATGGGAAGGATGTGCACAATACAGCTTCATACATTTATAGCTAGCTGTCCCTTCCAATTAAAAAATGGCACTCGGGTAACTGGTTGCAAAAAAAAAAAAAAAAGAGGAAAAAAAAAAAAAAAAAAAGCTCTTTTTAGGTCTTATGGAGGCATCTGACTTTGCCTCATGAGCTACTATCTTGCACTATATTTGTCTTTAAGGACTGGAGCACAAATGTCTTCAACTCACATTAATGAGCATACATATGTAAGAGACCACAGCAGATGATTAACTATTTTTCTTGCTCGAAAGTATTTTTGTGGGAGACTGAAGGCACTATGGCTTTAAGTCCCACAATTGTTATATATTGACAATGAGTACATATTCTCCTGAGTTATCACCTGTAATTGATTGTTGGGATGAGGGTCAGCAGGGAAAAGGGAGAATGGAAAAATGTAAACTTTTTGTGTGGTAACATAGTTTTAAGAATTTCCATTAATATTCCTCACTGGCAGCATTCACACAGCCCACTTCACCTGGGTACTAATTAACTAATTTTCTGGATTTGCAAATATAATGATCCATAAGTTAACCCAATGAGCTGTGTTTTTACAAAATGCTGGGACACAAAAACCCCTAGCCAAGGTTAAAACTAATAAAGCTTGTAATGTTTTACAAATGCTGCCCCTGCCAAGTCATTACTTAACCAGGATAAACATGCCGTGTGAACACAGCCATGACTTAAGTTATATCAGTTTCTGTGATATCTGATTTTTCAAATATCAGATGTAAGTACTATGGGCAGATAAGGAAGACCTTTTGGCCCCAAATGGGGCTACAATCTAAAAGAAGCTAATCCTATTCCAGATGTATACCATATCCATATCCCCCATCCTCTGTTAATTTGCAATGTCAGTACTAAGTGCACTATCCAGACTGCATGCAGCTTCACTAGCAGAGTGTTCCCCCAAATTATTGCTCAAGCTTCTTGGCCTAGTTGCCTATCTATCTGGGTCACTGCATGAGTGCTAGGGTTTCGGCTAGTTAATTCTAGCAACCTACACACAGGTCAGAGAGCAGATATTGCAACTATTAAACAAAAGCATGAGCAGGGCCTTTTATCCAGGTTTGTACTCTTAGTTGATAATATTTTTTCTTTGGGTATCCAGAAAACATCTCATTGTCCTTCAGAGTTACTGGTATTCAACCTTTATTATTCCCAAACCAGCAAGGTCAAAAACTTCTTGGAAACTATGGTGCTTGTAGTTCCAGAGATCTAGAGAGAGTTCAGTCGAAGGTAGTGTGACCTTTTAGCTTAATCTAAGAATGAAAATATATTAGATTTGGTTCAGTCTCAAGATTACTAATGGAAGCCTGTGCCTCTCCGTTTGCATTGAGTAAGATTTGGGATTAATGCCATAGAATTCCAGAATGAAGACTGTGATTGACACTGCTACAACAATCTTAGATCACAATCCATGGCAGAGATCTGTGATGATATTTTACGTTGGAATTCTATGTATAGGGGTAAGCTTTCTCACCCTTCTTATAGGCTTTTAGAGGACATATGGTTTATCACTTTGGGAAACAGGATGCTGGATGGAATCCAACAGGATTCTTCCAACTTTCAGATCATCTTATGTCTCAGCACTTATCACTGCAGAGACCACAACTCCATGCCTTGTCTCTTCCAGGGTGTGTGTTGAGCCCTTCTTCCTCCATCAGAGTTGAGGAGACATTCCAATCCCTCCTTTGCCTATAAAACGATTTCTTTTGTCAGTGGGAAATTTTTGCAGGGTGTGATCACTAAGGCAAAATAAAGAGCTCCTTTGAAGTGAAGGAGAGTTACTTAGCAAGCCCCTGGGGGTGAGAATCAAATTCCTCCCTCTCTTAGCAGGACAGGCCTGCCTGAACAAGCTGGGAAGCTGGAGGAGCCAGCAAATGGCTCCTAGTGACACGGGATGCGGGAGATCGAAACCTGCCAACAGCAAGCTCCCAGGCTTTCCAGCAGGAGCACATTAACTCAGCCCAGAGTTCCAAGCTGCACACTTGTTTACAGACCTCCCTGCCCACTCAGCTCCTCTCAGGCTTCCCTGCCTGAGCCGAGGCGAGGCTCCCCATCTGCCAACGTTGCTATGAACACTGGAAGTGCTTTACTTAAATGGGGATTCTGAACATAATGGTGGTAGGGAAACTCTACAAAAAGAAAGTTGCATCAGTTTATGAGCAGTCATAGTTGCTAAGATTTCTAGCACAATTTAGGTAATGTACTGTATCAAAATTCCATTACAATGGTGCTAATTGATCTGGGGCACAATGATTGAATTCTATCTCTCTGGCTGGCTGCTCTAATTATTTGCTCTCTACAGTAGATGGGTGGGGCTTCAACCCATGGCTTGTTGGGGAACTCTGAAAAATGAAACCCAACCCACCTGAAGGGTAACAGATTAAAAAAAAAACAGCTGCTGTGCCTGGATGGGGGGGGGGAGTGAGCCCTTCAAAGCACATTGGCTTTCTCAAGCCTTCATTTATAGAGGCTGGAGTGCAGCCAAAAGCAGTCTGCCCCTTCAGAGGTAGTGGGAGCAAAGAGCCTTGGGGGAAAATGTTACAGCACTCAGCATGACAATCCTAGTGTACCTCTGCTACTACAACAACAGTTAAAAAAAAATACCACCCCCTGAAATGATCTGCAATAAACAAAATAGGCAGTGGTGTATTAACCATTAAGCAGACCAAGCACGTGCTTAGGGGCACAAGGCCCAAAGGGGGCACCACAAAGTTGAGAAAGAAAAAAAAAACCAATGAAGATTTGTAAAAAAATTTTTTTATAAAACTAGGAGTGGGGCACCAAGATTTGTCAGTGCTTAGGGCACCAGTGAGCCTTAAGCTGCCACTGAAAATAGGGTCTCTTCAGAAAGACACAGCTACCTGGTTATGTGGTTTGGGAATACAGGTAGTCCTCGACTTACAACCACAATTGAGCTAAAATATCTATTGCTACGCACTGACAAATCTTGGTGCCCCACTCCTAGTTTTATCAATTTGTTTTTACAAATCTTCATTGGGTTTTTTTTTTCTTTCTCAACTTTGTGATGCCCCATTTGGGCCTGGTGCCCTAAGCACGTGTTTAGTCTGCTTAATGGTTAATACACCACTGTCTACGCCACAGTTGTTAGGTGAACTTTGCCACATTTTATGACCTTTCTTGCCATGGTTGTTAAGTGAATCACTGCAGTTGTTTAAGGAACACGATTTGTTAAGTGAATGGGACTTCCCCATTGACTTTGCTTGTCAGAAGCACACAAAAGGTGATCACACGACCTTGGGACACTGCAACTGTCATAAACATGAGTCAGTTGCCAAGCATCTGAATTTTGATCACATGACCATGGGTATGCTGCAACGGTTCGAAGTGTGAAAAATGATCATAGTCACATTTTTCAGTGCTGTTGTAACTTTGAACAGACACTAAATGAACCATTATAAGTCAAGGACTACCTGTATCTTGAAAAGATCTGGAACGCTGATTGATGCAGGTCATTAATGAACTGGTGACCCAAAAACAAAAAAGAGAAAAAGCAACTCTGAGATGAGGAACTTTTCTGTTACTACTGAGCAATGACCATAAGTTGCCCATTATGTAACATTTTGAGACGGTTTAATTAGCTTTAAAAAATATAATGCTTCTGGTTTCTTTTACCCAAAAAATGATGTATTACAATAAGGAGTATATATTTGCTTTATATTGAAGGAAAGACATTCTGTATATGCTCCAAGAAGTCTCGGTCTTGATTCATACTATCTAGGGCTCAAATGGACAGACTATGTTTCTCAACTAAGCCAACAAGTTCTTTGAAAACACAATACATTGGAGAAAAGTGAGGTGACACCCAAAATACCACAAAACTACTCTCATCTATCTTGAGCTTGGTGGTTTTAATAGAAATGTCTTTCAAACTCATTTAGTCTCTGAAATGGAGGCCTGACTGATTGGGTTTTCCCCCAGCCACTAGATCACACTGGTTCTCATAATTCATTAATAATAGTTGAACTAGGTTTTTTTATTAAGCTAATTTGGGTCAATGCAGGGGCAAAAGAACTATCAGTTGCATTTGACAGGCTAAGCCACAGAGTGGTTGAATTGGTTTTCCTGAACCCATCTATAGTGGCTTAAAAACCACGGTTTATGACCGAGTGAATTCTCTACATCCAACCAGTTCTGATTTATTTCACAATTATGGCCACTGATAAATTGCCATTTAGTCAGTACTTGTGCCACAGGTCACCTAAACAGGAAAAAAAAAGGCTCTCAACCATGAGCCATAATTGTTATAAGTTGCCCTATTTAATAAAAGGCACAGCTTGAGAGATATTCTTATGAAAAGCACCGCCAGATAACTAGGGGTGGCAATAATCCCGAAATATTAACGTGCTGGCTTTCCTCAACATGGCTTCTATAGGGGTCTCTCCTGTTGCCCCCCAGGAAATAGCCCGGCCACAATGAGCGGCCCAGAGACACCCATTCAACTCTACAGTCGCCTGCAAATGCGGGGCCGGCAGTTTAACACTGCATTTACCTTGCCCAGGGAGCTGAGGTGAGGGAGTTCTGTTAGGCTCTGTGCCCACCCTGGGGCTTTTTCCGTGTCTACCAAGCCTGACTCTCCCTGTTTTCTTCTCCCTTTGAGTCGCCGCCGCGAGTCAGCCAAATCCCCCTCCCCGCCTCCCGGGGGCCGAGACCGTGATTCTTGTTTGGGCCTCGGGAACAAGAGTGCCAACCAAAGGCTCCGCCTGGAGTGTCGGCAACTCTCTGAGGTGTGTTGGAAGAACTCCAGGCGAGCATCGAAAGGGTTGTTTAATAATATCTGACGGGCGCGGAAGAATTCGGGCAGGCGGCCAAGATACACACGGCCTGTAATAGTTAACTCGATCTGTAAACAGTTCAAACGGCACTGGGGAGGCCACCGGCTCTTACATTAGCGGCCCGCCTTTCATCTCGCCGCGCCACAGGCAGCCTCGCAGGCCCTGTTGGCCGCTCCCGCTGGCTGTGGCCAGAGTTGGAGACGAGGGCCTGCAGGCAAGCCGCAAGGGACACGGGCAGGCCCGGCCAGCCCAGACAAAGAGCCTCGCTGCGAAGGGCTGACCTTCAAACCTACCGCGCTGGAGCGAACTGAGGTGGTTTCCTTTGCTCCCGCACGTGGTCGAAATCCACGAGCGCCGCCGCCGCCGAGAGCGCGTCTTTCGTGGCCGCTTTCCCAGCCCTGTGTTCGCCCGGCCCGGACGGCTCGATTGAGCCTCTGGCTTTCAAGGCCAGCAGGGTGGAGCGGGCTTCTCGAGCCTAGCGCCCCCTCGATGGTTGTGTTCACACGGCATGCTTAAAAAGGTTAGGCAAACGTACCCTGCTGCGTTTCCGCAGCTCGCTAATCCTGGTTATGCTGCATCCAGGTTTGGTGTGTTGTGGGAGCCCAGAACGTTTGCTCAGTTTGTGGTGCAATGTACTGGGGAAGCACAGAAAATGGATTTTATCCCGCATCCAGGCTAAGTATGCTGGATGAATTGGGACAGCGTCTGGCTGGAAATTCTGAAAGTCTCAGTCCTAAAACATCTGGAAATTAGGATGGGGAAATCTTCAGTATATGGTAGATCGCCCCTGCTGTATTTCAACAGTGAAGTCAAGGGCAAGCTTGCAATATACTAGCGCTGAGCTGGGGAAGGTTGCCCAAACTTCCTTCACCAGCTATTTGTAGGTCTTCTACCTGGTCAGATTGTTTCCCCTTCTCCACGAGATACGTTCTGTTCCAGTCGGAGTAATTGCTATTGGCAGCTCGCTTAGGTGTCTCCAATTATGGGGAAATCACACATGCTTTTCCATGGAATTTCTGACCTTCCCTTTCTGCTTTCCTGTCTTCTGATTGCTTTCTATTGCAGTCACTTATTCAAAAAAAAAAAAAAACCAACCTTCTACCCTGCCTTCCAGTAATGTAGAAGTCAGGAGGGTGTTTGTTTTTCTCATTAAATATAGGCTACAAAGTCTCATTGTCCCACAGTAGGTTATTAGGAGTTCAAAATACACCTTGGCAACAGTGAGGGCACAAAAACGGCGGTCTCTGTGGCATATAGTTCCCTAGTTCCCTGATAATAACCTTGTACATCAGCAATGGGTGTGCAGTTAGGGCAGGATTTTGGACTAGTAATCTAGGGTCTGCTTAGTTAAATCAGATTATTAAATTCATCTAATTTTATCTATAGTGTATGCCATGGCAGCAGTGCTGAGAGAGAAGAGGCATGTCCCTCTGCATTCTGAGAGTTAATGTCCACATGTGTGTTGTACATTAAAATAACTGCAAGCAAAATATAAAGAATATAGCCTTCCAGATTTTTCTGAATTACTAGTAGCCTAACCTGCATGGCCGATGGTGAAAAATTCTAGTTGTAATTCAACTGCATCTGCAGGACCACAGGTCCCTCAACTCTAAATAGCCACAGTCTTTCTAAAAATTTGAATAGAATTACATGTGCAGTGATGAAGATTTCTGGAAATGCAGCAGCAAAGAGGTTGCAATTTTTGGTTTATTAAGACTAGTGAACCATACCATGATGGCTAGGAGGTGAAGAACCATATCTTTGAGATGCAGCACTCCTTCCTTTGATCCATCAGACATACTGTTGGCCCCATACAGAGAAGCTGCTGTGTAAAACAGGCGTGCCAGCTTTCTTTTAACCAGTGTGTATAAGGGGGGGGGAGATGCTATCAGACTTTCAATGAAATTCTCCCTTGATCCTTTGCCAAAGCTGGTAGCAGGTGTGAGCTCACCTTTGGTCTATCAGACAACAGATGCAACAGCGCAGATGGCCATTCTTTCCTCAGAAGAACAGGCATTACATTAGCCATTAAACCCTTCCCCTGACCAGCTGAATAAGGGTTGACGCCAGTTGACAGAATAACCCCCTCCAGTAGATGGCCATTTTTGTTGTTTAATTGCCCTTTATCATCCAGTTGCAAAGGTTTTCTTAAAGTAATTTCACTTTACTTGAAGTTGACTGATCAATTATTCCCTTTATTTTTATTTTTTAAGCTCAGTTTTGTGATTGGAACATTCTACTCCCATTCCCATCCCAGCCATTAGACAGGGCTATTTTTAAGTAGCCCATACCCTTTGGAAGCAACCAAATGGTATTGGAGATGGAGCAACTTCCCAATAACATACTCTCTCTTTCTCTCTCTGGCCAGATTCTAAGCAATTCCTCCATTTGATGTCCACAATGGTAACAGCTCTGGCCCTGTGGAGAAACTTGCCAGTTCATAACAATCTGAGTACAAGTGAAATAGCTACCATACTTCAAAAAGCATTGTAGAACTGAAAACAGGACCAAAAAGGTGGAAAAGGGTGTATCCTTATACTGTATGCTTCCTAAATCAATCTAACCAGCCACTGAATGACTTGGAATGCTGGTGAACATTGCTTTGATTCAGCAAGGCTCTCTTATGTTTTTTATGGAACAGTCTTCCATTAAAATTCCAAAAGGAAATTCTTGTGAATGAAAGTAAATTATTTTTCTTACACTTATATGCATGTATGTTGTATTTATAAATGTTTGTGTGATTCAAGATCGAATGAACAAAGCTTCAGGGCATTTTGAATTCAAAGGAAACACCTCTCTGTGTTTATGGAGCAACTGTAATCTTGCAAGAATAATCCTTTCCTTGCTGCCAGCTTTCTATTCTAAACAGGAATGGTTCCTTCTTTCAGTCCTGTTTGTTTTCCTTAGAATTTTTGACAAATTAATTATGAAGGTATCTTTAAAAGTGGGACTTGCTAAATGAAAGCTAAGATTTAAACCTAGACAAACGATCTAGAGACAGTGTCTTTGCAAGTGACTAATTCATACCCAATTTTAGCCAGGACCTTTGCTAGATAATCTTTAACTGGGCTAAGAAGCAAACTGACTAGTGGGGCAATGAAAGAAGAAAAGTCCCATGCATTCCTGGAAACCTTCTACTATATTAACAAATAATGCAGCAACATTTTTGTAGTGGTGGCAGCTACTAAAAGATCTTCAAGGGTAACTGTATGTAGAGCACAGGGTATCTATTTTTTTTTTTACCTCTTGATCAAATACCTGACTGTGCACTGCAGAGCACCTTGTAATCTGTGCTCATTGGGTGTATTGAGTCGACAGATCCTCAGAATTCCCAACAAACATGATAACTGAGCTGTAATGCAAGCTTATCTGAAAGGCACCATTTGGATAGATTGTGAATTATGATAGATTATGAGTTAGATAGGTCATCCAGAAGATATTTTAACATTTTTCTTAAGCTTGTGTCTAAGAAATGGAAGAATGGCTAAGCTCAATGATAATGAAAAAGTGAAAATGTTTGCCTGAAACTGACAAAAGTTTACTGTAGCACTTTACCCTGTATCTTAGTTGCACATCAAGTGTTGATGTTCAATAATGCAGTGTCCATCTTCTGTATTACAATATAAGCCAATCACATTATATCACCATTATTATATTATATCAGCATTATATCACAATACAAAAAAGATGTTGAGACTGGAAAGCGTGTAGAGAAGAGCAACAAAAATGATAAAGGGGTTGGAGGCTAAATTGTATGGCAAACAGCTGAGGGAGTTAGAAATGTCTAGCCAATTGAAGGGAAGGATTAGGGGGACATGATAGCTGTCTTCCAGTACTTGAGGGGCTGTCACAAAGAAGAGAGAATTGACTTATTCTCTAGGACACCAGAGGGCAAGACAAGAAGCAATAGGTGGAAGCTTATCAAAGAGATTCAATCTAGAAGAAAGGGGGAATTTTCTGACAGTGAGAGCAATTAATCAACGGAATAGCTTGCCTCCGGGGTTGTGGGTACTCAATCACTGGAGGTTTTCAAGAACAGACTGGACAATCATTTGATTGGGATGGTATAAGGCTCCTGCTTTGAGCAGAGAATTGGACTAGAAGACCTCTGAGGTCCCTTCCGGCCCTATGATTCTATAATTGTCTTATGATATATCAGTAGTAACTTTCCCTTCCTTTCTCTTCACAGTTCCACCCCCTGTCTTTGTGTAATACCAGCGAGGATGAACATACTGTTCCAGGATTTGTCTCCATTGTCAAACTGGAAAGGCCTGAGCGGGATCTCCGGCCATGCCTGTCATTGGCCAATAAGGTATATGTGCTGAGAACAGACTTAATAAACTCCTTCAGAAAGCTTTTTGATCAGCTCCTTGGTTGATTAGATTGCAAATTAAGCTCCTGAGTATCTTTATATTCAAAGTAGGTAAGGCCCAAACTAAATGGGCAAAGCTACAGTCTTTTCATACACTCTAGTTTCTCTTCCTTATACTCTTTTCCATTGAGAAAGATGAAGCATGAACAAGACTTTTCAGAAATTACCATTCCAGATCATTTCAATTGAGCTGGTATTGCTGGGCCTCGTCTTTCTATTAGCAAAGACACTAGGGGAGGAGAGCCTTTGGGAACTGGTATTTAAAGATTCACAATCAATGTGTGCATATGTCAGATTTCCATGTGTCTGTCTGGCTTTCTGTCACCTACTTGCCTATCCATCCATCAGTCCATCTGCCAGAAATGCATTTACCTTATTTTAACTGAATGTAAAGAGAGGCAGTTTGGTAAGGAGGTTAAAGTATCAGACTAGAAACCAGGAGATTATGAGTTCTAGTCCTGCCTGGGCACGAAGCCAGCTGGGTGATCTTGGGCTAGTCTCTTTCTCTTAGCTCTAGAAAGGAGGCAGTGGAAATCCACTTCTGAAAAACCTTGCCACGAACACAAACTTGCAGTTTGCAGGGACTTTTCCTGACAGTTTCCAAAAACTGGACACAATTGAACAGAATAAAAAAAAAACATGTTATTGTTAAATTTGGTTGTGGAAATGTGATTTTATCTCAGTTGTTGCTTCTCCAAAATACTCAGCATGATACAAGAGAATACTGGATTTCCTAAAGTGGGGAGGGAATACTGATTAGCCTGTGTCTTGAACTCAGCTTAGAACTGCTGCCTGACTTTGACGGAACAAATGGGACTCTTTGCTAGTCATCCCTGTTAACCATGATTTCATATACAATTTCTGCTATGTACTTCATGTTCGGGAGATGAGCAAATTTGCACAATGCTCCTTGCTTTGAAAATGAGAGCTACGTTTCCTTTAAGTGAATTTGTCTCTCAGACCAAAGAATCTTGAAAAGCTTTGTAGAATCTGAGGTGCTATAAGGCCCATGCTTGTTGGATCAGTATACTTTTTAAGAGACAGGGCCACTGCTGAACATTAAGGTTTTTATCATTTTGTCTTTTACATTCTATTAGGATAAATTCATTTAGGAATTCATCCCAAATGTACATGCACACACATGTGCAAACCACAGATGAAATGCTGGAAAGGTTTAAAGAAAGTGTAACCAGTCTCCCAGTTTGAGAGCACCTTTACAGCAAAACTTAAGCTCTCTCAGTTCCCAACCTCCCAGGGCAATCCTGGAGCCTGAGATCTGCAGTGCCTTTGATCTTACAGCTGAGAAGTTGTGCTGCTAACCTCTGACCTCCCTGTTCAAGGCAGGCTTGGCAATTGCGAAGCCAGCCTGCTGGAGCAATTCTGGCGGATACCTGCTCACACACGCTTTCCAAGGACGCTGAGATCAAAGGCAGCTGCTGAGAGTGTTCCAGCCTCTGCACTTTGCTCATCAGACTTCCTCTTTTCCTTCCTTCCAAAAAGAGGCAGGTGTTAACCATTTCCATGCCAGAATTGTCCACAACGGTGATTCTTCAGTGCTAGGGACTATACAGAAATAGCTAGTGGCAAGTACTCCCCCCTCAACACTCAAAGGGACTCATAGTCTACTCCAGTGTTTCTCTGTTTTGCAACTTTTAAGAGATAGGGACTCCAACTCTTAGAATTCCCTAGCCGTCAGGAATTCTGGCAGTTGAAGTCCATGCCTCTTAAAATTGCCAAGGATGAGGAATACTGATCTACTCCAAAGCCGTGACTGTGCCCTTCCAATCCCAGAGCCTCAAACCTTTGGAGAGGACACTTTTAATTTTCCTGCTTAGTTTGGAGCAGAGGTGGGTTCCTGCCGGTTCGGACCGGTTCTTTAGAACCGGTAGCAGGAATTTCCCCCCGCTCGCTGAACCGGCAGCGATGGCCGGCTGGCCATGCCCCCGAACCGGCTCTCTCGGCGGCCATCTTGTTTTTTGTTTCTGCGCAAGCGCAGAAGCTGTTTTTTTGCTTCTGTGCATGCGCAGAAGCTGGATTTTTCAGCACTGCGCATGCCCACGCGGCACGGGAGGAAGCAAACCGGCAGTGAGGTAAGTTAGAACCCACCCCTGGTTTGGAGACATCCTAATCGAGCAGTACTAGGCTAAATGGATATTTGATCTCATCCAGGAGGAGGTTTTTGTTTCTTACCCATAAGAATTATCAATGGAGACTCTATCTTCAAAGGCAACATACTCCAGAGCAGAGGTCTTCAAACTTGGCAACTTGGCAAGCATAGCTGGCTGGAGAATTCTGGGAGTTGAAGTCCACAAGTCTTAAAGTTGCCAAGTTTGGGGACCCCTGCTCCAGAGTATCAGATTCTGAGGGAAAGAAGACTCTTGCTAGTTGTTTTTCTTTTTTTGGGGTGCGGGGAGGGACCCCAATTGCTTCAGTGGAGCAAACATGGGCAGTAATAGTTAGTCCAAAGTTGTACTCCAAAAGTACATCAATAGCAGGGATGTGCAGGGGGGCGGGGGCTGAACTTGAACTTGCCCTTTGAGTAGTGTGCTGGTGCTTGCGCTCCAAAACAAGGACTAGTATATAAATGGCATTGAAGTTAATTTAAATATATCTTAATTAGAGTTAGTTAATTAGATTTCATACTATACATTTAGGGTTAGCATTGCATGCTTCAAAAATAATTTGGCAGAAGTGTTTCAGATCTTGTGCAAGGGCAGCTCTTCTCTGCTGTTCATTAAAGCTCACACATTTCTTTTCAAGGCCTGAGCCTGGAATAAAATGCCACTGCTTTGAGAGTTTCATTAAACATACATTGCTTTAATGATTTGACTCCTTAAAACATCAGCATCTTTCAGAAAACCTGAAGAAAATTACATACCCTTTAATGAGTAGCAGAAAGGTGATGTGTTCATGTGAGGTGTGAATCTCTTCCTCTGAATCATTTTTAAAGCATACGCAGCTCAAATATTTATCATATAATTTAATGATAGATTTTGGAAGAACAGCATACAAAGCCTTAGAAGGTTATATGTAGTCTGGGTATCATAAAGTTCTGATAACATGTTCAGATCAATTCTAGGAACTTGTTCTAAGCTTTCTTAAATTGCATGAATAATAGAGCAGTTACAGATCTAATAGTACAGCTACTCCTCAACTTACAACAGTTCATGTAGTGACCAAAGTTACAACAGCACTGAAAAAAGTGACTTATGAGCATTTTTCACACTTATGACTGTTGCAGCAGCCCCATAGTCACGTGATCAAAATTCAGACACTTGGCAACTGACTCATATTTATGACGGTTGCAGCGTCCCAGGGTCATGTGATCCCCTTTTGTGACCTTCTGACAAGCAAAATCAATGAGGAAGCCAGATTTACTTAACAACCATGTTACTAACTTAACAACTGCAGCGATTCACTTAACAACGGTGGCAAGAAAGATCATAAAATGGGGCACAATTCACTTAACTGTTTCGCTTAGCAACATAAATTTTGGGCTCAATTATCGTCGTAAGTCAAGGACTACCTGTATAGTGGCCTGTTTAAATCATGATGTATATTACAGAGGCCAGCATATAAACAAGCCAAGAAATGGATTGCAGTTGCAGATAAGACTGTAGCCAAGAGTCTTTGCTTTTGCTCTTGGCATTTGCAAGTAACATACAAATGTCACCAGAAGGTCTGGAGTTACAATGTTCACTCCCTATTTTCCTAAATTTTGGGGACTGGAGTTATTAAAATAACAATGAGCTTATTGGATTCTTAATGCACCTTTCTGATGATTTCCTGTTTTTTTGCAAAGCAAATGTTGCTCTCCTGTGATTTGGTGGTTGACCATTGCATAATGGTCTTGTGGAATTTGGGACCACAGATTGGGGGCTGGGGGCGTTTGTGTCCCAAAGGTTACCCACTTCCTAGTGTAATGTAAGGAACCAGATGGTCGCAAAGATCAAGGGCAGCAGAGACCGTTTTGCTACCCCACTTGTCAAGTGACCAATCTCTGGATTCTGAGCAACATTGAAAGGGATTTTGGAGACATGATTTTGAATACTACACAGCTTTTATACCAACTTGAAAAATGTCACCTTCCAAAGGAACAGGTTGCAAAATCATCAAAGGTACATTTTTCTGGCATTGCCTCAATCCTGATTGCCAGTCAGTTTCTGAGAATAGAGTGAGGAAGGAGGGAAAGATATTGCAATCGTGACTCCAGCGGACATGTAAGAAGTTGGTCTTGCAGGGCTTGTGTATAATTATAAATGGGAGTGGGTGAGATGGATTTACAGAGAAGGGAAGGAGGCAGGGGTAGAAATTCAAAATTCTTCCCTACCGGTTCTGTGGGCGTGGCTTGGTAGGCGTGGCAGGGGAAGGATACTGCAAAATCTCCATTCCCATCCCACTCCAGGGGAAGGATACTGCAAAATCCCCATTCCCTCCCCACTCCTGGGGGAAGGATATTGCAAAATCTCCATTCCCACCCCACTCTGGGGCCAGCCAGAGATGGTATTTGCCGGTTCTCTGAACTACTCAAAATTTCCGCTACCGGTTCTCCAGAACCTGTCAGAACCTGCTGAATTTCACCCCTGGAAGGAGGAAATAAAAAGAGCCAAGAAGTCACTATTGGCTTAGCTTGTTTAAGGAGAGGCCCACTCTGCCAGCATTTCTTGATAAAAAGGCTGACGACCTATGCTTTGGCCTTACTGCCCAAACTCACCCATTCCATCACCAGGGCAGTGTTAAATTTCTCTGTCTGAGTACTAGGGGAAAGAGGAAAAAGGAGAGTCATTGTATGTGCTTTAAGGAAGACGTCCCCTGTT
>QLTV01004426.1:4309450-4322187 GCA_003457575.1 Thermophis baileyi | reverse complement strand
TCGCCATCTTGTTTTTGGCTTTTTTGGGGGGGGGGATTTTTTTTTTTATTTTTTGGCACTGCGCATGCGGCGCGGGAGGAAGTGAACTGGCAGCGAGGTAAGTTAGAAACCCCCCCTGTTTTAGACCATCCAGTTGACTTAAATACAGGCAGTCCTCCACTTACAACAGTTCATTTAGTGACTGTTACAATGGCACTGAAAAAAGTGACTTATGATCATTTTTCACAGTTACGGCCTTTGCAGCATCCCTGTGATCCTGTGCTCAAAATTCAGATGCCTGGCAACTGGTTCACACTTATGACCATTGCTGTGTCTCGAGGTTGTGTTATCACTTTTTGCAACCTTTTGACAAGCAAAGTCAATGGGGAAGCCAAATTCACTTAACAACTGGGTTACTACCGTGTTTTCCCCAAAATAAGACCCTGTCTTATATTTTTTTTGAACCCTGAAATAAGCACTTGGCCTTATTGCCATGCACTCAAAAGCCCGATTGGGCTTATTATCAGGGGGAAACAGGGTAACTTAACAACTACAGTGATTCACTTAGCAACTGTGACAGGAACGGTCGTGAAATGGGGCAAAACTCACTTAACAAATGTCTCACTTAAACAACAGAAATTGTGGGCTCAATTGTGGTCGTACATCAAGGACTACCTGTAGGCAGGCGCTCTTAATCAGCGGTGAAATCTACTTACCTTCCCTACCGGTTTGGAAGTGCTCGCTCCGCGCACGCCCGCACGCTTTTTCGCCTGCGCTCTGCTCATGCACGGGCTTTTTCACCCTCTGCGCATGCGCAGAGAGTAAAAAACAACAAAATGGCGGTGTCCTGGCGGGTGGGCGGAGCCTCGCACTGCCATCGCTACCGGTTCTCCGAACCACCGGCAGGCGGCACTACCGGTACGCCCGGACCAGGCCGAACCGGGAGCATTTCACCCCTGCTCTTAATGCACTTGGAGAGTATGCCAGTCCCTGAGTATGCCATATTCTGAGCATACATGAACCGTGCCTGCTTCATTTAAGTCTTTGGCCATAAACCGAGTGCCCTGATGATGGTATTGCTTTCCCCATGGATATGTTAATTGTAGAACATGCTGGGGCTCAGCCTTAGATCTTAAGAGTGATAAGGAAACTGAGTGCTTTCAAGTGTCTGCCTGTGTCCTTTGCTCACCTTTAACTATCAGATCTTAAAGGACAGGTTAGGTCTTCTGAGGGACTTAATTCCCAAATTCCTCTTTCAGGGAGAGGCTGAGCCTGGCAGTGCCCACTGCCCCTTTGTTTGCCTTTTTCATGTGCCTGCCTGAAGGCTGCCCGCACTAAAGCTCAAAGCTCAGAACTGGCGAAAAGCCCCTGCTGAATGGCTCATACAGCCCCAGGCTTTGGTGAGGCAGGGCTGCGGTTCACATCCTAGGCTTTGAAGCAGAGCCAGCGGGTGGCTTTGGGGCCTGCTGGGCCTGGCAGGGATCCAGTGCCAATAGGATGTGGGGGAGGGAAGCAGGTGAGGCAGCTAGCTAGGGCGGAAGGGGTGGGGAAGGGAATTTAAGGTAGACCAGGGAGAAGTGGGAGCAGGCGGGTGCATTGCGGTGCTTGGGTGGCAGGGCTGTTTTCAGTGTGGGGCAGGAACAGAGGAGAGCTTTGTTCCTCCAAGTAGGGCAGGGCTGGGCTGGGCTGGGCTGGAGAGGAGGGGAATGGAAAGTCAAAGTCCTGGATGGCTCCTGAGTTTTTCCAAAGAGAAGCAAGATCACACCTTGCTGACCCAGAGCGGGCCTGCCTTTTGTTGGGAGCTGCGGCATTGTCCTCTTTTGAGCTGAAATCAGGAATCAGCATCTGTGTGCATATGAAAGTTACACACGCACACACACACACACACACCAAGTCACAAATCACTTTTTTTGGTTACTTTTGAATTTGGATGCAATTCTCTGCTTTGCAGCAGATAAAAGGCTGGAGAGGGGCTATCCTTTCAGAGCCATGGGCCTTTCCTCCGGTTCTAGTGTAAGAAAGTCTTTAATGGGGGATGCCAAGGATTGAACCAAAAAGCAGGCCTCAATGTGCCAGTGTTGTGGCCCATCCCTAGTCCTAATTATAGTCTGGACCTACTCTGAAAGCAGGCTGACTCATTTTGACATTTGCATCTCATGATATTGCTCCACTGCTCATGACCACTGATTTATGTGGTTTCTATATTTTAATATATAGGTACGTTTCTATTTTTAAGCTGAATAAAAGCTGTTTTAAAGTTGTACACACTGCTTAGAAAAACATAGTGTGACAGCTGATAGAGGCCTGTGTTTTTTTTTTTTTTTTTTAAACGGAGTACCGGATCACTCCTTCTTCAAGCAGAGAGTGTGTTGGTATAACAGGGGATATTTAGATATTTAGCCTCAAACCGAGCTTCAGGCGGAGATCACAACAAGCGACAAGAATGAACACGAGGTGTCTCGTCGTTCGCGCACGCCATCCCCACATCTACTTGAGGCTTCCTCCCACTCTTCTAAGAAAGCCTCATCCTCTCGTCCCAAGGAAACAACAAACGAGAAGCCCAGATCAGAGGTGTCTCATCATTCGAAGAAAGCCTCTTCCTTTCACTCCAAGTCAACCTGGTCTCACACCGGTAGCAGTGTCTCAAAACAGTCTTCCCGGCATAGCAATAACTCCAGGGCTTCAAGAGCAGAGAGTCTGGCCACTTGGGGATATTTAGCCTGAGTTAAGAACTGTTATACCAGCACAGAGAGCATCGACTAAGGATTATTATAAGGAGTGGGCTGCACCAGTCTATTCCATTATGAGTGTCCGTGAGCATGGCAGGGGGGGGGGCAGTGCATTGCTTTGGCCCATAGGGGGCACAATCTACTGGGAACATCTTCCGGGTTCAGGGAGGAAGATGGCTGCTTCTAAATGTTCTAAATATCTGAACAAATGGGCTGGGCTGGCAATAAAATTTATGGATCCCAAGACATTTAGAACTCCCCAATTTCATTGTGACTCGGTACAGGTAGTCCTCAACTTACAACAGTTCATTTAGTGACTGTTCAAAGTCACTGAAAAAGGTGATTTGTGACCATTTTTTCACACGGCCATTGCAGCATCCCCATGGTCACGTGATTTATATTCAGATGCTTGACAACTGACTCACATTCATGACGGTTGCAGCGTCCCAGGGTCATGTGATCGCTTTTTGCAACCTTCTGACAAGCAAAGTCAATGGGGAAGCAAGATTCGCTTAACAACCGGGTGACTAACTTATCAACTGCGGTGATTCAGTTAACAAATGTGACAAGAAAAGTCGTAAAATAAGGCAAAACTCACTTAACAAATGTCTCACTTAGCAACATAAATTTTGGGCTCAATTGTGGTCGTAAGTCAAAGACTACCTGTACTACAAATCATACACTCCTTTATGGCCATTTCTTACTTTTCAATTGTGATATTACACAACTCTAACTCTAGGCATCCTCCTTTTCCCAAACTGGGATTGTATTCTGTAAACGTACTGTATATGTAAATAAATAAATGCATTGTTTAAAAGTGCAGAATCAACTTTTTATGAAGTGTGGGTCTCCCAAGTCCAGTAGCTTGCTTTCCAATAGCCTGCTTTCCAATTATGAAAGACACAGGTAACACAGTACAAACACACACACAAATGGGTACCACAGAATAAATGTGCAATCTAGTAGTCCCAAAGGTGCTTTTTCTAAAGGCAACTGGACTTCCTGATTCCTGGAAGACTTTTTTGCTTGGATGACTGAAAAACTGAAGAAGCTTCTTGGATGAGAAGTGAAACATCTTCAAGGAAAAACAAAGAAAGTTCAGTTGCCTTTTGAAAGAAACCACCTTTGGGACAACCATGACATGGTTGACTGAGAATGTCCATAGACATTACATTTGATGCAGTAGCTTTGTGATGGGAAGGGCCCAGCCCTCTGGCTCAGTTACATTCAGAGAGAATGTTCTAATCAAATCAGGCAGGGGTCCCTCCCCCTCTGTTGAGAGAGGGCTGCTCGATTTTGACCCCTCTTTCAAGCCAGCAGTCCTCTCTGTCCAAAATGTGGAATTTGCTGTCTTCAAAAGAGTGGCCTGTGTCTTTTAAATGCAGATGGACTGCTGAATCTAGTCCTGATGGGTTTGTTCTCCTATGTTGTGCCATGCATTTATGAAGTGGTTGTTTTGTTTCTCCAATGTACAGATCTGTACATGGCTCACTGCATTGTACTGCATATACCATGTTGCTCAGTTTGTGTCTGAGTGTTTTTATCCTCTGGGTGGACAGTCAGAGCTGAAGAAGCTTCTTGGATGAGAAGTAAACGTCTTCAAAGAAAAACCAGAAAGTCCAGTTGCCTCTTGACAAAGCACCTTTGGGACAACCATGACCTGGATGACTGAGAATATCCATAGATGTCCAATCTAGTAATTGAGGTGGACAACAAAGAATGAGAGGGGCTACGTGGTCACGATGGTGCAGTTATTCACATATATTCTCTTGAACTCTTTCCTCTCTTTGCAGGCAAAACTGGCAGGGGAGAGGGGAGCTCGGGCTGTTCTTTTTGACATTACAGATGACCAGAGTGCTGCTGACCAGGTAAGGACATTCTGAAGAAAAGGGGGAAATGTTCCTTTCTTGTTTTAACAGATTTGCTTTTAAAAAGAAGTGAGAAGCCAGCGCTTCCTTCTCTCACTCCCGTCTTTTTAAATATTTCTGAATTTTTATTAATTTGCCAGTTAGAGGACTTGACAAAAGCAATGACCTTCAGAAGTGCTGTTATGAATTGGGACAGTTGATAAATAAGTGGGCCAATGCTTCCTCCTCTCATTCCCCTCTTTTTAAATATTTCTGAATTTTTATTAATTTGCCAGTTAGATCACTTGACAAAAGTAATGTCTTCAGAAGTGCCATCATGAATTGGGACAGTTGATAAGTACTGTATTTTTCGGACTATAAGATGCACCCGTGTATAAGACGCACCAAGATTTCGAAGAGGTAAGTAAGAAAAAAAAAAGTTTTTGCCCTCCCCCAGCCAGGAGCACTCTGCAGGCCTCCCAAACCCTCTGCGTGCCCCGTTTTTTGCAAAAACGAGCCCGTTTTTCACCCGTTTTTGCAAAAAACGGGGCGTGCAGAGGGTTTGCAGGGCTGCAGAGTGTTCACTGGAGCACTCTGCAGGCCTACCAAACCCTCTGCGCACCCCATTTTTGCAAAAAACAGGCCCATTTTTCATAAAAATAGGATGCGGGGGTGGGGCTTCGGGGAGCCAAAAATGGCTGTATTCAGTGTATAAGACGCACCAACATTTCCACCCTCTTTTAGGGGGGGAAAAGGTGCGTCTTATACTCCGAAAAATACGGTAGATGGGCAAACAGAAATCCCAGAATCTCATTTGAACTGACTATGCACAGCCTGGTTCTCTTATCTCTTCATCCCTGGTAGCCCTCAGACTGTATTCCCCTGTTGTGTTTCCCTCCAGAGGGAATTGTCAGATCCATTTCTTTTCATACATGTGAAGCGTATTGGTCACCAGCATAGAAATGGATATGAGAAGAGGGCAACTAAGCTTTTGGGGGAAAAGACAGCACTGTTAATATTGCCTTATTTTGGCTTTTAGATGACTCCCTTTCCTCCTGTGTCAGGTGACCTGTAAAAACAAAAATATTGCAGCTGCCCTTTCCTGTGATATACAGATTTTCCCATCTGGGCCAGGTAGTGTCCTATTTCTTAATGTTAGGCCTGCCATTCTGCTATAATGAAACATGGAAAAGTGGAGCTAAGCAATGCTTGGGTTTTTGTTTTTTTAAGTGAAAGTGGATGTGACCCAAGTATTCTTTGGAATCCAATTCCATCACTCCAGATCCACAAATATTGTTTCATTTTATTTCACCACTAAAATTGAATACTAGGAAGACAGTATTCAGGGATTTCTTTTGGTACCTCTTGATGGTGTAGATTTCAATGTGTCTTCTAATCTCGGAGCTAGAAATGACCTCTAATTGTCGATAAGCAAGGACATTTTGCAATCCTGTTCAAAAAAAAGTAACAGCCTGTCTTTACAGTGCAGCTAATCAGATTTATCAAATTTATAAGGTGACTGGGTGGCACACAACAATAGTACGGCTTCTGATTGCTTTCTCGGAGTCTCTAAGGACCTATTTATTCCCTGCTTGGAGTAAAACATGGCACAAACTTGTTATGGTAATATCTTTTTATTGTCCCCATGACATTATCTTCATCTCATACCTGGCCTATGAAAAAGAATGCCTTAAGTCATAGAATCATAGTGTTTACGGGTTGGAAGAGATTTTTTGAAATTATCTGGTCCAACTCCTTTCCCTGTCTTGTAGTTTTGAAGACTGAATATTTGCAGCAGCAAATACCATCTTAAATCCACATATTTTGTGATGATACTTGCTTTTGTTCTTGTCTCCCTAATTCATACTGGGTTAACAAGATTAAAAACTTCCACTAAGTGTGATTACAATAGTCGGTATGGCAAAAAAGCACCCATGCTTTAGAATCAATCTGTGCAGGAAAACTGAAAGACAAAGAGCAAGACTGAATACAGATAAGGAGTGCCTTGTGGCAATAAAGGGGGGTGAAATGTGCTTATTTCTTCATCCTTATTGCGCCTGCAGATTACTGACCAGCGACCCTGTTTTAAGTGATTCGGTCCCTTTTGGATAAGGTGGAGTTGGGGATTCTTTGCAGGTTCATTGTGAGCATCTGATGGATAAAGTTGCTTGAATCTGCTTGGAGTTGTCCTGCTTGGAGTTGTGCTCTCCAGTTATCCGGCCTGAGTTTGATCCAATTACTTCCAAAGAAATGGACAGGGTCCTTGGAATGCTACCTGTGTGTTAGATCCATGGCCCCTCCCAACTGGTTAAAGCCTCCTAAGAGATGACATGTAATTGTGCTCAAGCGATGGTAAATATCTCCTTGGTTCCCCCTGCCTTAAAAAAGGTACCGTAGTAGTCTGCTCCTCGTTAAGAGAGCATCACTGTACCCAGCTGTCCTGGACAATTTTCATCAAATCTCTAAACATTACAGATGAAGGTTTATTTATTTATTTAAAATATTTCTATACCGGCAGCTGCCTACCTTCTTACAAACTCTGACCAACTCCCAATCAAGGTTGTTGAGGAGGTAGTAGAGATACAGCTTCAAATGTCTTTGGAGGAAGTGGATTTAGAGGAACTGGACTCATTGAAGTTGGGGCTCAGCCTATAAATAGCACTGAGATGGCATTGATCATTTTTCAGATGGCCTCTGGCAGGCTTGGGATGGGGGTAATGTGTCCATATTGGCCCTTCTTGATCTTTCAGTAGCTTTTGATACCATCAGTTGTGATATCCTGGGAGGTAGGAGGCACTGTAACAGTGGTTCTTCTTCCCCCAATTTCAGTTGGGGTTGGTAGGAGGGAAAGGTCCAGCCCTAAGCCACCTGCCTTTCAGCTGCCACAGGGCTTGACTTGCTCCCAGGTCCTATTTCATGTCTATATGAAAGCACTGCATATGGTTTGGCATAGGGTGGAGTTTCATCAGTATGCTGATGCCACTCAGTTGTACATCTGTGCCTCAGGCTGTCCAAGTGGTGCTATTGAAGCGCTTGCGTTTTCCCAATGCCTGGAGGCTATGTAGGTCTGGATGGGGAAGAACTAGCTTCATTTCAACCTTGACAACCCTGAGTGGCTGTGTGTTCTAGAGCTCCCCATCCACTGCTAACTCTGAATGGGGTTACATTTCCTCAATCAGAGTTGATTTGCAATCTCGGGGTCTTCATGGTCTCCCTGCTTATACCTAAGGAGCAGATGGCACCTATGGCCAGGAGGGCTTTCACACAAAACGTTCTTGTGCCCCAGTTGCACTCATTCCTGGATCGGAGGCACTTCTCATTGTCATATTAATCACCCTCACACATGGACTGTTGCGACGCATTCTTCATGGAGCTGCCTTCAGAAGTATTTAGAAGCATCAGTTGGTCCAGAATGCAGCGGCACGTGCCGAATTGCATGCATCATGATACTCCCACATAACACATAGCTATGTGCTCTGCAGTGACTCCAGCAGGATTTTGGTTGCACTTCAACAGGCTAGTTATCTCTTTTAATGTGATGCATGGCATGGGGCCAGAGTAATTGAAGGACCACCTCTCCCTAACCGGTTTTGCCTGACCCACTAGATCTGGTAGAATGGGCATGTTCCTGGTCCCCTCAGTGAGGCAATTTCACCTGGTGGATCCTAGGAAGCATGTCTTCTCTGTCATGGTTCCTGCCATATGGAACATCTTTGCCCCTAAATATGGATGACCCCTAACCTTACTAACTCTTCTTTCAGGCATTCAGGCCAGGCTGTTCGTTCTGAAGCTCCAGTGTTGATATATAGGATGGGTATCCTGAGATATTAATGAGGAAACGTTGACCTGGGGTGTGGGTGGGTGCGTTTGTTACAACTGTTGATATTCTGCATTTTATGTTGGCTGTCCAGAGTTTCATTGGATAGATGGGTGGCTTTATACATTCATTAAACAAACTCAGTGTATCACTAGCTAAATCAGAAAGGAGTACCGTTTGGATTTCAAGGCAGCTTGATGGTCTCACCTAGTCATTAGGATTGCCTTCTTATCACTAAACTGACTGTTAAGCAAGCAGCTTTCTGGGCAATACCATATGACTCAGTGAGATTTTAAGATAGCCATCTCCCCAGTAGAGATGAGACTTGAATCCAATATTTGCTGAAACATGCTAAGGAAATGATTTCCAGGTTTCCCCCAAGGCAAGTGAGTGTTTTGTAGAATGGTCCAGAGAGCCTAACTCATATTCCATCTCTCCACAGTTGAGGAAGCCTCAAGAGCTGAGTCATCCTGTTGTTCTGATCTGGGGCCACAATGCTGAACTTCTCATGAGAGTGGTGAACAATAACCGTGAAGCCCATGTGAAGATTGAGGTGAAGGAAATGCCAGCTTGGGTAAATAAGTTTTTTCTTCCCTGGATTCTTATTGAAAATCTGAAGTCTTTATCACAGTAATGTTGATTGCGTACCTATACTTTAACTAGCCCCAGTTTTCTCCATTTTATCATAGACAACTTACAGCAATTAGCCATGGTTCTATCTCTGCTGCATTTTTGTCTCCTCTTTAGCCTAAGACAGGGGTGTCAAACTCAAGGCCCGTGGGGTGCTTAGATCTGGCTCGTGGGGCTGCCCTGAAAATAGTGAAGGACCGGCCCGCGGTGCCTCTGTGCAGCCCTCCTGAGCTCCATTTTTGGCCGCGATGGCCTCCTGCAGCCCTCTGCCAGCGAAAACGGAGCTCGGGGAGGCCGCGCGTGGTCCATCCGGGCTCCTTTTTACTGGCAGAGGGCTGCAGGAGGCCATCGTGGCCAAAATCGGAGCCCGTTTGCTGGCAGAGGGCTGCAGGAGGCTGTCACGGCCAAAAATGGAGCCTCGACGAGTGATGTCGAGCTGGCTACACCCACCCTGACCATGCCCCCCCCTTGAGGTCAAACACAACTCTGATGCGGCCCTCAATGAAATTGAGTTTGACACCCCTGGCCTAGGACAACTTTTCTCAAATTAATTCCCCTTCCAGAGGTGTTTGGCTATAACACCAATCCCTCTCCAGCCAACTTTGATGTAAGGAACTGCTGACTGGGGAAATTTAGCTAAGGCATATTTGTGATATTTATGCTGCTGATTTTCATATTTTTCTATTCATCCTTTCTTCATGCCTTGGTTAAATTTAGCTGCTCTCAAGGAGGTTTCTGTTTATTTTATCTATCTACTATCTCCTTTTACCTGCACCTCGGTTATTCCCAACTTAAGCTATTTTTTTTTGTTTTCACATCAAAGCTGTCAAAAGATGCCACTAATCCTATCACGGTGCAGATTTGCATTGTGAAAGAGTTTGATCCACTCTTCCTCCTTTTTTCCTGTTGCTTTCAGCTATTATTTTGCTTCTTTGGCTAATGGTCCTGGATTTTCCTCAAACCACTTGTTGAATGCCTTTATTCTCTGCTTTGGCCATTTACTTTTGAAGCAAAACAGAAATGTAACTGAGTTTGTTTCTTGCTCTTTTTCCTGGAGATGTCAGTTAGGTGGTTTTTTTTAAAAAAATCAGTTTATTGCCAAATCCACACATCTCAGTGTTTTTTGTATAGGTAGCCCTCAACTTACGATCATAGTTGAGCCCAGAATTTATGTTTCTAAGTGAGAAATATGTTAAATCTGAGTTTTGTCCCATTTTACTTTTCTTACCACATATAGTAAGTGAATCACTGCAGTTGTTAAATTAGTAACACAGTTGTTAAGTGAATCTGGCTTCCCCATTGATTTTGCTTGTCTGAATGTCGCAAAAGATGATCACGCGACCCCCGGACAATGCAACCGTCATAAATATGAACCAGTTGCCAAGCATCGTAAATGGGGATGCTGCAACAGTCGTAAGTATGACAAATGATCATGTCACGTTTTTCAGTGCTGTTGTAACTTCAAACAGACACTGAACGAACTGTTGTAAGTCGAGGACTACCTGTATTATCCTCATGTTTTTTTCAGTCCCAGTTTTGGTGATTTTTGTTTTCTTGCTGCTGTATCTGAAATGTTTCTTTTGATTAGCACTTTTAGGTGAGCTAAAGCCCTAAACCTTGATTCCTTCACTTTATGTAATAATTCCACCTTCCCAGTCTGGCTCAATAACTTATTTGTTGCAAACCTGTTGCAATCATCTTTTTGCCTCATGTCCTGTTCTTTGTATTTGTTGTCTTAGATGTCTTTCATCTAGACGCCTATCAGTCTAGCTTTCAAGCTTCTTACTCTGGAGAACCACTCAGTCCTATCTTAATAGTCTTTTCTTTGTTAATGTGTGAGCTTTTATTGCATTCTTGTTTAGTTATAATACTATCAGATTTTTTCCCCCTGTAGTAAATCTGTTGATTGGGAGTAGGATTTGTTCTTAATAGTTTTCATTCCTATTTCCTTATTTGTTCCTTTTGTGCTCAGATTTCTCATTCTTTATCCTTTCTCTTCTCTGCTGATATCCCTCATATTTCTAGCCTTAATCCCCTTTATATTTTTATAATTCCTTCCCAGGTAGTTTTTTCTGTATCTGGAATTTAAGTATTATTTTTATGTTGATTATATGTATCCATATTTGATATTTCTACATATTTCTGTTATTTTCTGCCTAATCATCACCATCTGAAACTTAATATTCTAATGTGGAATTTCTAGTTATTCCAGCTTAATCTAACCTTTTCTCCTTTACTTCTTTTTGCATTAGCAATATTTACGTATCTTACTTTTCTCCTGCATGTTACCATGATGTTGTTTGATTTCCTGCTCAGATAAATTATATGGTTTAATCAAATTATTGACTAAATTATAGGATAATGTAATGTAAACCAGTGAATGCTATGGGTGTATAGAGATTTGAATTGACGCTTAATCACCACACTATTCCGATGTGTTTTGGCATATCATGTGAGGTTGCCTATTGGAATGAACGGCAGAGCTCTAATCTCTTGGGTCTTCCCAACAGCCAGATTATGATGTTTGGATACTCCTCACCGTTGTGAGTACCGTACTGGTCATTGTTGTAATCTTCTTCGTTCGCACTCGTTGTCAGCCAAGCAGAAATCAGGTAAGAATTGTTTAGTACCGTGTTTCCCCAAAACTAAGACCCTGTCTTATATTTTTTGGAACCCTGAAATAAGCGCTTGGCCTTATTGCCATGCACTCAAAAGCCCAATTGGGCTTATTATCAGGGGATGTCTTATTTTGGGGGAAACAGGGTAGTACTCCATCTGATATCGAGCATTCTCAATCCTTCCAGAAAATGTTCCTCTCTCTGATAACATGATTAATATTTCACTTAATATTTCCTGGTGATCCATGAAAATCATGGGAGTCTTTGTATGCAGCCTAAGTCCCCATGGAATTTGAACTGTAGGTTTTGGATGTCATATATATGTACAGTGGCACCAAAAACTCACAAAGCATAAGAACTGGGTATTATAGCACTCCAAACCTATAGGTACAGGTAGTCCTCAACTTATGACCACAATTGAGCCCCAAATTTATGGTGCTAAGTGAGAAATTTTTAAAGTGAGTTTTGCCCCATTTTACGAGTTTTCTTGCCACATTTGTTAAGTGAACTCCTGCAGTTGTTAAATTAGTAACACAGCTGTTAAGTGAATCTGGTTTGCCCATTGACTTTGCTTGTCAGAAGGTCGCAAAATGGGATCCCGTGACTCTGGGTCACTGCAACCATCATAAATGTGAGTCAGTTGTCAAACAACCAAATGTAAATCGCGTGGGGATGCTGAAACGGTCATAACTGTGAAAAATGGCCATAAGTCACTTTTTTCAGTACCATTGTAACGTCAAACAGTCACTAAGTGAACCGTTGTAAGTTGAGGACTATCTGTACTTTATTTAATATTGTACTTAAATATTGTACTTGTATCGTTCCATTTCTGGAGACTCTGAGCAGCAGGTTGCTTTATATCAGGCTTTTGGTACAGATGGACACAATAAAATTTTGATCTGATATAATAAAGAGATTTTACGGAAGGATTTTATGGGGATTTTGAAAAAGTAGCTGCCTAGTGAGTTTAGCTATTTATTTATAAATTTATATACCATCCAGCTCAGTGGTGAAATCCAATTTTTTTTTACTACCGGTTCTGTGGGCTGGCTTGGTGGGCGGGGTGTGGCTTGGTGGGCGTGGCTTGGTGGGCGTGGCAGGGGAAGGATACTGCAAA
>QLTV01004426.1:4281524-4309442 GCA_003457575.1 Thermophis baileyi | reverse complement strand
ATGGCAGGGGAAGGATACTGCAAAATCTCCATTCCCACCCCCCTCTGGGGCCAGCCAGAGGTGGTATTTGCCGGTTCTCCGAACTACTCAAAATTTCCACTACCGGTTCTCCAGAACCTGCTGGATTTCACCCCTGATCCAGCTCCCAACAACTCTGTAATAGTCATTTACTGTACAAGGAAAGCTAGATTCTCTTCCTAGTCTGACTCAGCCTAGCTTCCCAGCAGATCAAAGATCAAAGAGTCGAGTTTTTTTGTCTGCATCCCCCCAACCATATCTGCCATACATTGTGCTGCTACAAGAGTTGTCAGGATTCTCCTGAAATTCTCATAGGTGGGTTTCCATTGCCATTGCCATAGCAATGGTTTAGCAGCCCACTGTAGGAAGATAATGGCTCCCTAAAAAAATCCCTGTATTAAGCAAGAGAGGTTTGGTTGAAATAGGTTGACACAAACCCCTTTAACTTGGTCATCTATTTAAACTGCAAGGAAATGCTGACTGTTGTGACCCATATCAGCTGTGCAGGAGGTGAGGCCTTGGAAGATTCCCTCCCTCTATTTTCTCATCCTTCCTCAGACGAATGTGCAGGAAGCGACCATGCAAGCAATCAACCGGCTGGCCATACGGAGGTATCAAACCCCCCATCGGCATGCCCCAACGGGGGACTCTGTTAGCACCTGCAGTTCTCCTCCCATATGCGCAATCTGCTTGGAAGAATTTTGTGAGGGGCAGGTAAGCCTACATTTCTGGGTTTGGGAGTTCTCATGTAGATTCTCAGATCAAATAAGGAGGCCCTTCAGAGTCCACTATGGTGAGTGAGAAGAAGAATGCCAAAGCCTCCTGTTTTTAGAGCAAGGTGAAAACCAAGTCTAGCCAATAATCTGTGGACGAAGTGATAAAAAACATGGCTCTTTACATGTGCATTCTATATTCTAGAGTCCCTTAGTTTTTGCTGGCTGAGAAATTCTGGGAGTTGAAGTCCACCAAGTCTTAAAATTGCCAAGTTTGGAAACCCCTGCCTTAGTGTGCCCTGTGGCGTGCTCTTGGATATATTATTGGATCTAATTATTATTTTTTTGAACTTTGTTGTACTCCACCCAGAGTCATGTTTTGTTACATGGATGGCTATATAAATTTGAAAAATACGGTAAATCTAAAATGCCCTTTAGTGCATTTTTCACATGATGAAAACAGCATCGCACTCTCAAGTTCTGTCCCCTTTGGGTAGTATGATGATATAATGCATGAAGAAAAAGGGCATATGTGTGCTCTAAGGCTAGTTGGATCACCCTGACCACCCTTTCCTCCCCACTGAGATCAGTCTGGCCCCATCTGTGAACAGGAGAAGGAGCAATGTAAAAAAAAAAAAAAAACCCTTTGTAACTATGAACTATTTTAATTCTTCCCAATCATTCAACTATCTTATTTTAGTCTTTATAAATCATCATTTTGTAATTTTTTTTTTACCCATAGACTAGATTAAAAACACACAAAACCTCAAATGAGTAGTGAGGTTTGGGAGACAGAGACATGTTTTCCCAAGACTTTGATTCCTAAACCTCATTACTTTTTTGAAGCTCAGAGATTTAACCACATTCCCACCAGACCTTTCCAGTGAGATATGCCACAAGAAACAGGAGACTGACCCACCCAAATCAAGACTGTTCCTTCCTTTGAATCTAGATTGCTGCCTTCCCATCCCATTGCCTTTTCCTACTTTACAGGAACTACGGATCATCACCTGTTCCCATGAGTTCCATCGGCAGTGTGTGGACCCTTGGCTCCAGCAGCACCAAACATGTCCATTATGCATGTTCAACATTGTTGGTAAGAGTGAGCAGAAACATCTCTGAGAGTAGTAGTTAAAATCAGGCATGCTGGATCAGTCCTAAGACTCAGTGGTGGGTTGCTGCCGGTTCGGACCGGTTCTCCAGTACCGGTGGCGGAAATTAGCCTCCGCTCACCGAACCGGCAGCAATGGCCGGCTGGCCACGCCCCTGAACTGGTTCTCCGGCCACCGCTCCTTGAAAGCGGCTTGCAAAGAACCCTCTGCGCATGCGCAGAGGGTCATTTGTGCGACGTGACGGGGGCGCACGTGCACGCAAAACGCGCACTTCCGACGCGATGCGAACCGGTAGGGAAGGTAAGTAGAACCCACCCCTACTAAGACTACACAGTGCATACCATTGGCAATCAAAGGCCTCTGGGAATTCCACAAACAGATGGAGGGCCCCATAGTCTTCCTCCACAGTTGTTCTCCAGACTCAGACATCAGAATTCAGAGGTATTCTACCTAAGAGCATAAAGATTCTGAATTTTTTTAACAAGAGATCTGTAGCCATTAACTCAGCTGTATTTGGCTGAATGAATCTCATCTAATTTCTTGGACTAGAAAGTATAAGAGTAACTAAATGGGGCTGCCATTGCAGGCAATTTGGAGGCAACACTTGGCGCAGAATACAGTAGTCAGGCTGCTATCATAGAGCCGAGGTGGCGCAGTGGTTAGAGTGCAGCACTGCAGGCTACTTCAGCTGACTGCTAGCTGCAGTTTGGCGGTTCAAATCTCACCGGCTCACGGTTGACTCAGCCTTCCATCCTTCCGAGGTGGGTAAAATGAGGACCCAGATTGTTGGGGGCAATATGCTGACTCTGTGAACCGCTTAGAGAGGGCTGTAAAGCACTGTGAAGCGGTATATAAGTCTAAGTGCTATTGCTATTGCTATTGGGAGAAATACCAAATGTGATTTCTGTATTGATAGTCAGGTTTGGATCCAATTCAAAGTGTTGGACATGACTTAGAAACCCTGCGTGGCTTGGCAGGGGGTTATCTTAGGGACTGCATTATGCAAATATGTGTACTATTAGGACTTCTGAAGAAAGTTCTGTTTAAGATGCAGTCTCTGCAAGATCGGAGAAAGCCATACACTAGAAAGCAGGTCTTTTTTTTTTTTTAGTTTTATTAGAATTTTTGAATAGAATAAAAGTATACACATTTGAAAGAAAAGTAAGAAAAAAAAATTAAAATATGAAAAAGAGAAAATAAAAGCAGGTCTTCTCTATGGCTGCCCTCAAACTGTAGAATGTATTATCCCCCTGCTTGACATTCAGGAAAGCAAGAAAACTTTTTTTTTTTTTAATGGGTGTTCTATACTTAGTTAATGTCTTAACTAAAAGACTGAAAGGGCATCCTTAGTAAATTCCATGAGACATCTTTTTTTTTTTTCTGCTGCCAAACAAGCTGTATTAAATGGTCTATGTTCCTGAAGAGTTTGTGGAGGCAGTTACAAAAATATTAGTACCTTTGTATACCATTCCAAAAATCCTGTTTGCCAAGGTAAAGGCAGGATATGACCTCATATCATGACTATAAGCTGCCCCCCCTTCCCAAAGTTGCCCTGGATTCTGGACTACTGAATAGGTGAATTACTTTAAATTCCTGAGCTTTGTAATCCAGTCATCAGGAAAATGAAACACCCACATTTTGCAATACCCACATTGTTCTATCCATTTTGACTGCCCAGAGACAGTCTTCTTGTATGGCAGAGGAAAATGGTATTTCCCAGACGCATTCAGATTATTTGAAGCCAAAGTATTTTCACATAGCTTCTGTATGAGCCATGGTGTAAACCCTGGTGTAAACCCTGTTAAATTATAGAAGTTTTAATCTCTATATGTAAACTTCTCTATAAAACTACTATAGACTGATCTTCTTGAGTATTATATTTAAAAACTGTAAATTATTTCTATGAAGCAGAGCCTGTAAATGGGTCGTGTTATCTAGAATATTTACTTCAATGCTGTTTCAATGGCCGTGGTGTATTTATCAGATTTCTCAAACTGCCTACTTCTTTTTTTTTTTACATATTAATCAACATGTAGGCTTTTCATTTTCATTTTCATTTTCTGATATAAAGAATTCTCTGTCTTACCCTCAAAACCTTGTTTCACCTCACCCTCTGCAATTTTTACCTGCACAAACTCAGTCTTTCTGAAAGTGGTAAATCCTGAGAAAGGGCTTTTAAATAGATAAGCAACTCCACGTAGCTTCCTATTACTTTCTTACCAGCTCTCTCTTGTGGGTCAGAAATAATTCTGGCTTTTAGCTGTACTTGGGCCCTAGACCTTTGACCATTCAGATGAGGGTATAATTCTTGCTTTCTTTGCCTTGATTTCAAACCCATCATCAACTGAAAAAAAGGCCAAAAGAGTTTCCCACTTGCCAATTAAGCATTAAAGCAGTCAAAAGATGGTGGAAGATTGAGCCTGCAAATTTAGCATCTCTCCATACCAAATGGGAAGTCAGTTTAACATAAGATTCCAATCACTAGAAACAAAATCAGCATAGTAGTAGCATGGTTCTGCAAAAACCTTTCTCTTGTTACACCATCTTGGTTATTTGTTTGGGTTCTGAATCAGGAGTGGTATTTACTTACTTTCCCTACCGGTTCGCAAACGTGCCTAAATAGGATGGCATAACCCCGGGGCGGGGGGGGGGTACCCGCAGGTCATTACTACCGGTTCATCTGAACCGGTCCGAACCGGCTGATTACCACCTCTGTTCTGAATCCCTCATGAATGGGTAGAAAAGACAGAAAAGGGTCAGGATAAGCCTAGATTGGGCTGCTCCAGCTTTTTTTTTTATCTTTTCTTAAACTGTAAAAAAAAAAAAAAATAGAACCTTCTAGCAAAGAGAAGAATGTGTGGCATTTGTCATGCAGTTCTTAAATATGAAAACTGTAAAAAAAAAAAAAAAGGAAACAGCCATCCAGCTTCCACAAAGGAAGCCGAGAAACTAGTAAATGAACTGCTCCCAATTTGATGAAGCAGTTTTGTTCTTTGCTGATTTGTCTGCTACCCCTTTATCAGGTATTTATTCAGGCACTGCTGCAGATTAACAGTGTTGTGGCATTTCCTGGTAGGGCTGGGAGAGACCCCTGGCTGAAATTGTGAGAGGCACCGCATATCAGTGCAGAACCATATTAAGATTGATGATCTAATGGTCTGACTCAGTATAAACCTTCATTTGTTTGTATTGCTATAGTGTTGAGTTCGTACTGGAGGCTCCAGACACGTTGCGGTCAAACTGCTGCAATAGTTAGTTCATCAAGAAACAGGTTGGCTGAAGAGAATCTGGCTGCCCAAGTTGAAGATATTGGTCATTACCAGAACACAGTGAGACCCTGCATTTTACTTCCAAATGAGACATTGCAAACTCATTTAGATAAAAAGATAGCTGCTAGTCCTAGAGAAGAATTTTTTAAAAAAAATTACCATACTGCATGATTAGGATTCACAAAGGCTTAAGTCTCTGCTCAAAATTAATTTTCTTTTCCAGATCGGATTCCCCCTACTTCACCTAGGCAATCTCGTGAGGACCGACACAATTCTGGATCTAGACAGAGGCCTCATTTATTCCGGCAACGACCGGGGCGTGCCTTGTACCACTTCTCACGAACTGTCCCTCAAATGCCCTCCAGGAACTGCTCTTCAGTGGGCTCCCGTGGCCACCCTTTCTTCCACTCTCCTGAACTCTCCCAGTTGGATTTTGGAACTATGCATTACTTGCCCTATAGGCCAATTGGCTTTGAGCCTTGGTGTGGCCACCAAGCGCCTCTTAGCAGAAGCCTGTTACGTTCTCAGCATCACCTGGAGTCCCCAGTGTGTGACCCAGCCCTGCCCTCTCATAGGCTGTGTCTGCTTCAACACCAGCCCTCTTGCCAAGGTCTCAGGGCTCCCCTTGCAGCTCAGATAAATCATGCTGTTCCTTTACATCGAGGAATTCGCCACGGGAGGCATCACCACCACCATAGTAGTGGTTCTGGGGAGAGTTATCTTACAGAACCCAGTGGATACCTTCCTGATGGCCCTGGTAGTGACTCCAGTTCAGGTCCTTGCCATGGCAGCTCCAGTGACTCCATGTTGAATTGCACTGACATCAGTCTTCAGGCTATCCATGGCAGTTGCTCTACTTTTCATAGCTCCCTGAGCAGTGATTATGATCCGTTCACCTTCTGTGGCTCAGAGAAGCTGACCACAGAAAACAAACAAGATTCTTCTTCCTCTGGGAAGGATTCACAGCTGCAGTCGGTAGACTCAATGGCAACAAGTAGAGCACAACTAGCCAGTAATCATGTCCACTATCATCACCATCACCACAGGCATCACCATTATGGGCAGAAACCTTCCAACTGTCCAAGTGGCAGACCAAACCAAGAGTCTAACCCACGCAGGATGAAATATTCCAGGACAAAGGTGGGATCACAAAACATCTCAGTACCAAAAAGGACAGAGAAAATGCAAATGCTAGATCTTTCTAGGCAAGGACACACTGAACTGTATTTGGCAGATGGGTCTGACATTAGCATGACAGCCAGTAGCCAAGCTGGAACTATTGGACTGTGGGGTACTCAGAAACACCATGCGCAAATCCATCCAGGTAGAAGGAGATGGAAGTGTCCTCTTGAGACGTCACCTGAGGACTCCAGCACAACCCTGGAATGCAGAATTGCTAGCCATCCTGGTGGTTCTTCTAGAAACCAGGGTTCCCCAGAAATTCAACCTCTTTTAGTAGGGGGTCCCCCTGCACATAATTTTGCAGCATTGCCGGAGGTATCAAAATGCCTAACTCCGTGTTTTACCATGGAGACCCAGGAAAAGAGGGACACACTGGGACAATTGGATTGTGAACACACATTTCCAGAAGAATGTTCAGACATGGATGCAACAAGAAGCAACACAAGCTCTTACCTCATTAATAGAGTTCTGCAAAATCTTCAGGGTAAGTTTGAACCTTTAGAGTCTCATATATCTTTATTTTCCAGGATCATTTCACCTCTATTTTCCATCTGCAGTATGTAGACGCAGTACTTTTGAACACTTTGTAACGTCCGCTCTAAAATGTATGTCAAGTTTCCCCCATAGAATTTTGGGAATAGAAGTTAGTTTGTTAGTAAGCTTTAATACAATCCTGGCTTTAGAGTATTGTATTCAATATAATATGAATGGGATGGGAGCTTTTGATCAAAGATGCCAACACCTTCAGTTTGTGGGAACTCAAGCATGACGTGTTTTACTCATTCTGCACCTTCTCTCTAGGAATCAGCACTTAAACTTACTCTCTGATGACAATACTTTTGAGTATTGCAAAATGGAAAGCTTATTATTAAAGCATTATTTGATAAAGGAAGCATACTCCGGGGATATGGATATAGGAGACTCATCTACATTGGTTGGGCATTGGACTAAATGATTTACAAAGTAGCTCCCAACTCAATTATGCTATTCCATCTGAAATTTTGCCCCTGCTGTGAACTTACTCTTTGTATAAAATTTATCTTGCACGTTTATCTTTTTGTATAAAGTAGCTTGCAATAGAGGTAGTGCTTGACTTACAACTGGTCTAATTACCATTCACAATCACAAGGCCCTCAGAACTTCCAACTATTGTAAAACATTGCAATGCCCCTCCTCCCAGTCACATGACTGCATTTGGGGCATTTGGCAAACTGTTGGCATTCATGAGCTGATGCCAAGTGCCCTGGATTGCTATTTGCAATCTCCTCTGCCGGTTTCCTCAGAACATCAATGGGGAAGCCGGGAGGAAACATTGCAAGTGGAGGGGACGTTGGATTTGAGCTCCGTTTCCCCAGCATGCCAAAGGAATTCCCCTCCTCTCTGTGCACTGGACGAATGGACTTCAAAGCTGGTGAAAACGCTATTGAATGCCAGTATTTTGAAAAGCTCAGAACGCTGCCGTTTGATAGTGTTTTAGCAAATACCAGTTTCCATCCCTCCGGAGGGAAAAATGCTAGCAATCGCCAGGATTCTGAGCCTTTCAGAATATTGTTTCCTAGCGCTTTAGTGAATACTATTGTCTTTGCCCCATTGGAGGGAAAAATGTTAGTGAACGCCAGCATTCTGAGTCTTCCAGAGCAGTAATATTGGCTAGGGTTTTCTTTTTGCCAGATTTGAGGCCATTCCTTCAGTGTGCTGAGAGATTACCTCATCGGGCTCTGATTAACAACTCCCACTGTCGCTTAAATACTGCAACTGGGAGAGCTGGGATTGCAGTCACTAAACAAAATGATCACATGGCATCTTGCTTAATGACTCCAATAAAGGAGAATATTTGTAGCTCAGGGTTGAAATGAGGGGTCCTTGGTGCTCTCTGAGCTTGCTTGTTTTCTTGCAACGTTTCATTACCCTAACTATTCACTAGCACTGATGATGTTACCTAGTTAGGGTAATGAAATGTTTGCAAGAAAACAAGCAAGCTCAGAGAGCACCAAGGACCCTTGCTTAATGACTGCCTCACTCAATGTCTGAGATTCTGCGCCCAATTGTGGTCATAAGTGGAGGACTACCTGTTTATTATAAATATATAACGAAGAAAACATATATCCAGTATGCAATATAAATTTAAATATCAACATTTGGTAGGTCTAGGTGTCTGTCAAAAGCAATGACAAACTGCTATAATTTGTGGGTGGTTTCATGGTAATTAGAGATATTCAGAAACAAGGAATTTGTCAAAACAGTTTAAATACTGGGTATAATTTACTGCTGTCTCAAAAATGGGTGGATAGATTTCAAACTGAATTACTAGGAATGGCCCTAAAGCTTGGAAACCGTGACAAACAAATTTTATAGCTATTCAGAATCCAACTTAACCTCTGATAATGGTGACAGCTTTACAATTGGAAAGAAAAGGAATAACCTTAATATTCCCAGGTTTCAAAAAGTTTATGACTTTGAATTGTGCCTGAGAATGGATTGAAATATGCCATAAATGCATTCTCTTTGTTTAATTTTCTATCTATGAAATGAGAACAGTCTTGACATTACTGTAATGCCATGTCTTCAGTGTCCATTTTATCTGTTTTGCAACTTCTTTGTAAGAAGAAGTTCTAATGAAGATGTAATCGCACTTAAAGGTTTTATTTAAGTCTCAGTATCAGTTTAGGTTGCAGTTGATCAACATAAAAAAGATCCATTTTCTCAATCTAGTTGCTTGTTGTTGTTTTTTTTAAATTACAGGATCTACAGAAGATATCCCCAATGTGTATGAACATTCAGTTTGATGGGAGGTGAACTTTACTCTATCAGACAGCCTAAGAGAAGAGACCAGAAACTCAGTGAGAATGGGCTTTCTTACAAACTCTTCATGCCTCTTTTGTTGGCGTTGCAGTACTTAAAATCTTACTAAATTTTCTGTCCAGACAATTCAACCCACAAGTGGTCACCTGCCTGTCAGAACTATAAGCTGCCAATGTCACTTGCATTGTTTTGGGAAGCTGCCATCTTGAAGACTTTTTCATTTGTTGCAATGGAGGATCCTTACTGTTCATATGGTTCCTTAAGGAGAGTGGAGTGAAATCATTCAAAATTTCTAGGGGAAAAAAGAGCCACCATAAAGTTCATTTACATTTGCTTTTTAACTGCAAAATAGAATGCAGGAACAACCCTACACTTTCACCCCATTCCAAGAGCATATATGATATGCAGGCTGAAATTAGACAGAGAAATCATTCCATTCTTTTCCTGCTAATTTTTCTTCTTCTGATGTGCCTATGAGTCTTGGTTCAAGATGAATGTACTTTGCAAGATCCAAACTCTCTTCCCCATCCTCAGCAACATAGGAATGTTGTTAATGCTTGATTTGCCAAAAAATCTAGAAGGTACATATCTCCTTCCCTTCCAAATACTATCTGCTACATTAGATACTGGTAATAGCATGGGAGAATTCCAAAGCTGCTTTATGTGACTTACAGCTATTGGCTGTATTAACTGAAATGCCTGATCCTTGAGGAGCAAAAAGACCTAATAGCACTAATCGGTGGTTATTTTATTTCTGACCGTTTAGAAAACTGAGTTGAAACATGGTAGATAGGAATATTTCAGGATGTCATAAGCTAACATCTGTCAACTACAGTACAAAACCCAGTTCTCTAACACATCTTTCAGCCCTAGATTGGTATTGGTATGAAGGGGAGAGTGTTTTCAGAGGCTGGATTTGGACCAAGAATCTCCATGCCTAGAAATTGTTAAAATTGTCAAAAAATAAACTATCTCCCCCAAGCCCCAAAAGCGATGCCCAGACATTTCCATGTGTCTTTGCCATGATAGGCCCAAGATTTCAGTTTTTGATCAGAGTAGCCCTGATCAAAGATTTAAACCCTCCTTACTCCTCTTCCTCCTCAGTATCCAATTGTGAATAGGTAACAATTCCAATCTGAAGACAGTCATGCTGCACTTTACATGTGGAAGACAAAGAGCTGAAGTTTGTGGAATTAGAGTTAATATTTTTCAGGTATCTTTTTTTTCTCTTTGCTCTGAGTGAATACAGGCAAGCGGTTTAGTAACTTAAACACCTAAAACACCTCATCCTGAGGCATAATTGAATAGCAATGCTGTGATAAGTTACTAATTGGTAAATGTAACCTGTAGTCAAACATCAAGCTTTGGGATACTAATACGGTACTGTTATGAATGTGGTAAATTAGAGATGTAGCTATGGACATTTTTCTGATTTAAAATACTCTGGCATTTTAGGTACATCCATACACTGATTTAAATCTGACTGAGAATAATCAGCTTGTTTACCAAACTAATAGTCCTGGATTCTCTGGGGAGAAACTGTATCAATTGAATTGGCATAAAGCGTGATATAAATCTTTACTTTAGATATACTCAATCTCACTGAATATACAAGACCATTAACTCCTGAAGCATTGCAAAGACATTCACCCTTTGGGTAAGATTTTGAATGGGACATAAAATGAAAATGATTTATGATTAAAATGATTCCTTTCTAAAGAACCCGCCAAAGGTTAAACAGAGATTACAGGCTTTTTGTGAGGTGAGCAAGGAAACCAAGAGGTGTCTACTTATTACTGTCGCTTTCCTCATAATGCATTGCAACTAATGAAAGAGGACCAAGTTGACCAGAGATGTATCTTTAAAATGTTTTTAGGATTAATGGAAATGCAAAATATATACTTCGAATTTATTATTTTTATTCATTTCATATTTGATAAAATAACGTAAGGAAAGTGTTGATCAGGCTATATGCAGCTGTGATATTAATGAACTGGAGGTAGAGGGAGAGCATCTTTGGCATGCAAAAAGTAGCAAATTCAAATCATAGCATTTCCAGGATGAGCTGGCTAAGGTCCCTGATCTATAGTGCTTTCCAAGATTTAAATCAGAATTGCTGAGCTACCTGGGCTTGATAGAATGATAGTGTGTCTGGGAATTCTGGTGATTATAATCCTACGCCAGGGGTGTCAAACTCAAGGCTTAGATCTGGCCTGCGGGGCCGCCCTGGAAACAGCAAAGGACTGGCCTGCAGTGCCTCTGCCAGCGAAAACGGAGCTCGGGAGGGCCGCATTAGCACTTGGGCCGCCACAGGCGCCCCCGACATGAGTGACGTCGAGCTGGCCACGCCCACCCTGGCCATGCCGAGGTCAAACACAGCCCTGATGCGGCCCTCAGTGAAAATGAGTTTGATACCCCTGTCCTACGCCATCTGGAGAATATTAGGTTGAGGAACTATTATAGGTGATATTGATGAGACAGACCAGTAATTAATGCAGGTTAAAAAAAAACAAACCTGAAAATTCACAGAAATTGCTGATGGGTGATTTGTACATCCTTTGATGAGTAGTCATCCAAAAATTGGATGTGAACTTAGAGACATATTCATGGATAAAGAAGGTTCATGGCATGTAGGTGTTAGAAAACTGTAAATGCAAGAAAACAACATATTTTATGCAAAATAGGTAGTTCAGTCCTAAAATGTATTAAAAAGCACCACAGGTAAGAAAGCATCGTATCATAGGATAAAGACTTACGTTGCTTTGGAAGAAATTTATGTTCCTTTTGGGTACAGAACAGGAACAGAGTGACCAGATCTTTTCATAAAGGGGTGCCCCAAGTCACAGGTTGTGTGTTCTATGGAGCTACCACTGCCTTATTGGTGAGGTTCAATGGGATGTTTTCCACCACACTGCACAACAGGAAGAGCACCCTACATTCACAGTGATTCTTTTTTCCTCAGCCCCCCCCCCTCCACACACAAAAAAACCCAAATCCAAGAAAATTACACAGAAAAAAACCCTGTCCCATTATCTCATTCTCACTGACTTTAAGACAGAGGTCTTCAAACTTGGCAACTTTAAGACTTGTGGACTTCAACTCCCAGAATTCTCCAGCCAGCATAGCTGGCTGGAGAATTCTGGGAGTTGAAGTCCACAAGTCTTAAAGTTGCCAAGTTTGGGCACCCCTGCTTTAAGACATGGACCCTCTCTCACACTTCAAAGTTACATATTTGGGGGAAAGTACTAGTCTTTTCAGGTCAATACACAATTTCTTGTATGCTTGGGAGTACCTCAAATGGAGCAATTTAGTGGCAACTATAAGAGAGACTAGAAAAACTGGAATTAACCTTGCTGTATTTTTAGACTTAAGCACTGGAAAATGTTTCAGGAGCAAAAATAGCGCTCATTTAGATGTTCCGAAACTTGTCAGAAAACATCTGAAGACTAGGCACCAGTTTGGCTGTAGTTCTGTTTCAGTTGGAGTCAAAGCACAAGCCATAGAAAGGATGAAAAAACTTACTCCACAGGGAAACAGTGAGTCAGTGAGAACACGTTGAGTAGTTCTTTTCCTTTCAGCACCTTCTCCTTCAAATTTCTTCAGCTGCAGTTGTTCTGCTCCTTCCTCCTGGCAACCTCAGACCCTTTGAAATGTGAATAAGGAATTTATTTTTATACTTTGTAATTAATTTTTTGAATCTACTTTTCAGGCACTTGGGTACTTTTATAAACCAAAAGGGAAAAATTATGTTTATGTACATACATATGCAAAACCAAATATTTATGTCTAAGAGAGAGAAAGAGATTGTTTGAATATGGGGACATGCTCAAATCTATTTATTTTGCTAATATATTTATCCACGTGTAAAGCTGTTCATGTGGCTGTTATTTTTTTTCTGTATAAAATCATGGGTGCCTATGTTCAAGAGATGCCTCTTCCTGTTTATTTGTCAGAAATAAATTTTTTTTAAAATATCTATATGTTAGCTTGTAATGTACATGAGAAATAACACTGGAAGGAAATTTGGGTATGGTTTGGATGGGTTTCCTTTAGTACTTCCTAGATTGTACAGGAAGTCCTAGCCTATGCTAAGTAAGACAGTAGACTTCAGTAAAACAGCATAATCCATGAGGTTGCCCCATTCCTATCATCGGGGTATACATGAAAGAAGTTTCCCGTACATTGCATGGTATGGTCAAAATCAGTTGATAACCCTGATCATCTACCTGAATCAGGTTCTCATTTTGTTTCTTCTCCAGAGTTATTATGTGGCAATGCACTGGTGATCAACTCTGATTTTGAACCCTTCGAGACTGGCAGGAATTAATGGGGAGAATTATAGAGTCATTGAATATTAAAGCTGTGGTAATCCAGATATTGGCTCAGAGCTGGAATCTAGCAATTAGATCATTTAAGAAAGATTTCTTGCTTTCTGTAGTACCTCCAGAGGAGGAAACATGAAATACGTGGCAGACAATGTAGTAAAGGAGGTCAGATCTAGCACTGTATTTCTGTGGACAACTTATCCCTTTATTTAAAAAAGCTCAAGAAAAGTAATCATTAAAAAATCATAACAAGTATAGCTTTAAAACTCATTGGTGAAAATATGAACATCAGTCCTCTTTATTGCACTCATAAAAGGACTTAGGACAAACCATTCCTACAGAGCAAAAACAGGGAACGTATTTTCAAAAAAGGGACAATTAGCATGCACATATACTATAATGCCATAGATGAAATGGTGTCAAGGTTCCAAGTAATACATCCCTGGCAAAGAGAACTCAGAGGCAGGTCAGATTCAGGTTTGACAAATGGATTATCTGGGCCTTCTAAGTCAGGATTCTGGCCTGGACATGGAACAAGAGAAAGTTTAGTCATGCTAGCAGATGATCTTCATTGGCATCACTTCTCTTCATCCTTTTACACTTCTTACACTTTCCAATAGCATTAATTATTATACCCTGGATTGATTCTCAAGAGTTTGGGATTGGGGACACTATTTTGGAATGGCTTCTTCCTCAGAGTTCCAGGTGATGGTGGTAGAAGAGTGATTGGCTCAGTGGCTGTTGCCTTCAGGTGTGCTGCATAGATTGGTTCTTTCCATTCTACTTATGAAACAACTGAGTGAGGTTATCCATCACCTCAGGATCTCTATGGAGATTTTCAGTCATCCAGGTCATGGTTGTCTCAAAGGTGTTTTTTCAAAAGGCAACTGGACTTTCTTTGCTTTTTTCTTGAAGATGTTTCATTTCTCATCCAAGAAGCTTCATTGGATTATTATCTTGGATGAGAAACGAAACGTCTTCAAGGAAAAACAAAGTCCAGTTGCCTTTTGAAAAAGCACCTTTGAGACATCACTTCAGGATGCAGCATCATCTGTCTGTTCATAATATTCAGCTTTACATCTCTATCCTGGGCCAAACTGGCTAGGCTACTGAAGTCTTGTCTTGGTGTCTAGTCTAGAGGCTGAAGGTCTGGATGGGACAGAATCCCATCAGGACAGTGTTTACTATTTGTCCATTAGGATGCCTCGATGTCTCCAATGTTGTCTCATAGTGGAGAAGCACTACTCCTAAAGGCTGACTTGGAGTTGCTGCTCCTTCTTCAACAGCAGATGGGAGGTATGGTGAGAGAGCCTTTACAGTGTTGCACATGATGCACCAGTTGTGGCCCTATGTATGGTAAGAGGGTTTTGCTACAGTTACAGTACATGAACTATGCTACTGAAATGCACTCTACAAAGGGGCTGCCTTTAAAGCCACTGGTCCAAACTGCATTGGTCTGTGTATGTTCATCAATGGGAGCCCATTACTCTTGTGCTAGGAGCCCTGGTTTGGCTTCATGGAGACTTTGGAGTGCTGAGTGCTGAGACCCAATCTGGGGCAATCACTGGGACCAGAGCTTTTGGACTCATGCTGGAGCCCATCCCCAGGGAACTTGTCTCTGCTAGAATATGTGCTTTGGGTTATTCTATGATCTGAAAACTCTTACGACTTGGCACCAACGTTTCTTCACAAATGCAATCATCCAATAGAATTGGTCAAACCTATTTGACTTACCATGAAAAACAACTGATGGATCATGGATATTTCTATATATGCATTCTAATGAAACTACCTGTGAGGTAAATGTAATAGATAAATTCAACATGCACATACACCACATACTTATTGCTATACTATTGCAACCTGTGCAATTTTATAAATCCCAGAGGATGTTACCCTGAGCGATGATTGAAAGAAATGCAGTGAACAATTGCAAGCCACATATAAAAAGCAAAAAATTACAGCAAAGTGTTTATGAGGAAAAATGATGTGCAAATGCTGCAAAAGTTAGTGGTGTATGTTGCAAGGAACGAAGGACACAATTTCTAATGTGAAAACGGCTCTGTACACATGGTACAAGAGAAGACATGCTAACTGCTCCACATCCAATACTTGAAGGGCTGCCACAAGAGGGCATTGATTTATTCTCCATAGCACCTAAAGGTAGGACAAGAAGTAATGGGTAGAAGCTTGTCAGAGAGATCCAATGTGGAAATAAGGACAGTTCTGATAGTAAGAACTATTAAGTAATGGGACAGCTTGCCTCCTGGAGTCATGAGTGCTCCATCCCTGGAGGTTTTAAAGAAAGGACTTGAACAACCATTGTCCAAGATGGTACCCTTAGGCTGGAGGTTGGACTAAAAGACTTTTCAAGATCTCTTTCATCCCCATCATTCTCACTTTGGGAGGAAGGATTCTCAGCAGGGCTTCTTGTGATTTTTTTTTTTTACAGGATAGACAGACTTAACCAGGGTAAAGTGATATTTAATGTACCTTGATGGCACCAATTGCCATCAAATATTTTTCAGGATCGCATATTTTTAGAAAAAAAATCGGGCTACCTAATACCAAAGTTAATTTCGAATCATTTAAGCGACACACAAAATAGAATTAAAAATATTTAGAATAGAATAGAGCTGGAAGGGACCTTGGAGCAGGAGAACCTATACCATTTCAGAACAATTCAGTCCTTGTGTACATTCGCCAGAGGCAAAAAAGAATTAGACTATTCCGTACATAACTGTAAGGGGAGGTTCGATTTTGGCGCCAAGATCTTTTCCCTTCTCGAAACCTCGCGTGACTACAATCTGTAAAACCATCCCTCGGTTTCTAGAGGCGGAGCTTATGCGCCATTCAGGCGCTTGCGCACAAAACAGCATCGAATAAGGCAACGCGCCATTGCTGAATGACGCCAGTTCCTCGCAGACAGTTGTGCGCATGCGCCTCTCAGCGTTGCAACGAGAGGACTCCCAGAGCGGCACAGAGTACTATAGTGGAAAGCCTTTCGGCGAGGGAAGTGACGTGTGTTTGGCTGTCTGCTTTCTTCCCTTAGGTGTATGCTGCCGGTTGGTGGTGGTCATGGCGTTGGAAACGGTACCTAAGGATCTGCGGCACTTGAGGGCTTGCTTGCTGTGCTCGTTGGTCAAGGTGTGCCTTCCGTTTAGCGAAGCGGAATTTCCTCTCTTTTTAAATTGTAGTTGGAATAGTACCGCGCCCAATATATTTCTAAGTTGTGGGTCGGGGACGGGTTTCCTAGCTAGTCCAACATCTTGTTTGTCTCTATGGCTGTCCCTTGAGTGACATAGTCAGTGAAAGTCACCCCACCCAACAGACCAGGGTTTCTTGTTCCTTTTCTCTCCGTTCCAGCAGTCGATTATGTGCCATCAAGTGGTTTTTGACTTCTGGCAACCCCATGGCAGATTTTCTCCATGATGATCTGTCCCCAACCTGGTCATTAAACGGCGCACCCATCGCCACAGTAACTGAGTCCATCCACCTTGCTGTTGGTCTTCCTCTTCTTCTCTTGCCTTCCACCCTTCCCAGTATTAGAGCCTTTTCGTCTTCGTGTAACGTGTCCGAGGTAGTTCCAGCAATATCTGGGGCATATATGGCAGCCTTCCCACCCTTCAGACCTTGTTTCTCAGACAGGTTGACAAACAGTAGTTCCCTTTTTTTCCTTCCCTTTCTCCCATTCAATAAATACTTTCTAAAATTATTTGTTTAGAATTTTAGCTTGCTTACTCTGAACACTGTTGAATGTGTTTAGCTTCGTAATTGCTTTACCATTTTTGCTCTTCGTTACTTGCAAATACCGGTATGTGTAATTGTGTTTTTACTGATATGTGTCATTTGGGATAATATATGTAACAATTGGATTGTAAGCTGAAATGATTTTAAAAAGCACCCTGAGTTCCACAGTAATAAGCCAGATTTGTGTTTGGAAGTCTTCATAAAGCCTTCCTCTAATAAATGTTCTATAGCAATTATTTATGTAGAAAGTGTAGTTTGCCCTTCTTCAACCAATCTGAACATAGATCTGAATAAATAAAGGTAACTATGTTAAACTTTCCTTAGCAACAATGTAGAAGTGGTTTGCCATTGCCTTTTTATAGAAATTTTTAAACTAGCCTATAGCGCTGGGGTTCCTGGTGGTCTCCCAGCCAAGTGTTAACCAGTTCAGCTTTTTCCAATTCAGCTAATTCAGTTGATTAAGTGCTGCTACCTACTTGGTTGACACATGTAAATCAAATTAATAAACCACATGTTAAAGAGTGGTAGAGATACTTGGAATACTACTATTCAGACATAATTTGCTTCTGAGGTTTCATAGATCCACCATGGTTAAGAACCTTGTCACACATCACTACCTCCATGGGCTGTTTTTTTCCTTATAAGCTGTATTTCCTCTTGTCCATCTCAAACTTCAGTGGATGGCTTAAGTCCCAGTATTAAATGTGAAGAAGAAAACAACTTCAATTTCTTTGTATCATGTTTAATTTCAAAAGCCAATTTAAAATTGTAACCCTGTAATAGTAAATCTTTTAAAAAGCGTTAATTTTTTCCAATGAGCACAAGCTTTGACTTCAAATGTTTACTTACTTGCTGTACTAATTGACTAGTCATATTTTTAGTCTCTCCCAACAACTATGGTTATTCAAAACGAAAATGGGAGAAAGTTGCTTACTAGTATCTGAAAGGAAAGTAAGGAAACGAATGTAACAACTGCACTGAAAAAATCTTTGTGGCAACTTATTGTATTGTTGACATAGTTATAAAATGGGAAGGGAGTTGCAAAGGAAAAGCATGTTGAAATGTAAGGGAAAGTTGGGATTTAATTTAAATATGAAGAATTCTAATTACCTTTTTTGTGGAAAGCAATTTTTGCAATTAGTTGTAGCAAATGTATTTCCCATTATTGAGTTAGAACTGTAAAAAAAAAAAAGATATATTGGAACCTTAGGGGATGCTCCCAATTTAAATTTGCTTGTCCTTTAGTAGCAGTACTTCTGATTTTTCTGTTATAACTTTTTTCTTCTTCGCCAGACAATTGACCAGTTTGAGTTTGATGGTTGTGACAACTGTGACTCCTATCTCCAGATGAAGGGGAACCGTGAAATGGTTTACGATTGTACCAGTTCTTCTTTTGATGGGTAAGTGTCCTTGTGTCAGTTCCCCACATAACTGTCAGGGTTGTTTTCAGGTGAGGGTGAGATGTCTGCCTGAAATCCAGCATTCTTTTGCTGTTGCTAGTTATAATTATAATTTGATAAATTGGTGAGATAATAATCTTTAGCAGAACTTTTCCTTTTCAAAAAAATACACAACTGATATATTTTTAAAAAACTTGTTTACTGATCTTCCAGCCTGATATTACAATAATGTAAAAGATAAGTAGTCAGAAAACCAAGTTTTTTCCATTTGCATGGTCTGGTCCACCCATTTCATAGCTGTCAGCCACTTTAACAAAATGTAAAGACCCTTGGCTGCTAAAAAGATGCACGCATCTAATCTTTACTAGGCAAAATTAAATAGGGTATTGTTTCATTCTCCAATGGAAGGTTACTAAACGAATGATCTTAGATTATGTGCCAGTAATATTCTGCAAGTTATCCATCTTGTTGCTGATTATACAATTTGCAAACATAATACCCCTTGAATCTTATTTGTATAATTTTAAATTAGTTGTGACTTAAATACAACAGATAGGAAATGCAGAATTGCTCTTCCCCGAGCTACATTTTGTCTATAGTTTCTAGAAATCAAACTCAGATGCAAAATGAATACTCTTCTTTTAATGAATGAATTTGCAATTGTGCAGATTCTACAATGGAACAGATAATCTTTCACATTTAGTGTTTCGTGTATTATTATAATAGGGAGTTTTCATTTAGCAACTGCCTTACAGTTAACAATGGTGATGAAAAAGTAACTCTGCAACCATCCTCCTTATGACCTTTGCAGGTCTACAGAGGAAAGGAAAGCTGAAGTAAGATTATCAGCAAAGTTGTGGTTTCACTTAGCGACTACTTCATTTAACTATCAAGTTTGTTGGTCCCAATTGTCGGTTGGTAAATGAACACTATCTATATTATTAGACACCTTCTTCCTTGGAAAAAGTAAGAATTCAAAAAAACGATACCACTGGCAGTTTGTCACCAAATTTCAGCAGCATGATCTTATGTATAGGAAGGGGGTTCGGACCTTAAAAAGAGTGATGATGTCTGCAGTTCGTAAGTTATCCACTCTTGGCCTACAGGAAAAGTGTGACTGGATTCATGAGAATTAAACAGAGGTGGTTATTTACATAGATTTTGAATTAATACAACCATTATGGAGCATGATGTTACCAATAAGAAAGCAAATCCTTGATAAGATGTATACATTTTAATAAAGGTGTGGATCTCTTGAAGAAAAAAAAAATCTGTTTAAAAAGTTGAGTGATCTTTACCAAAGATCTAGAAAAACTGCTAACTGAAAGAGAATGTTGTAGGAAATAGCTTTCCCCCTGAATATAAGAAATAGATGACATATTACATATGTTACATATATTACATATATATGTAATTACATATATAAACCACCTGCTTACCCTTTTAGGAATAAACAATAGTTCATTTATCAAGTTGTTCTTGATTATACAGTATGTCACAGAAGTGAGTACACCCCCTCACATTTTGTAAATATTTAAGTATATCTTTTCATGTGACAACACTGAAGAAGTGACACTTGGCTACAATGTAAAGTAGTGAGTATAACAGAGTATAACAGCTTGTATAACAGTGTAAATGTGCTGTCCCCTCAAAACAATGCAACACACAGCCATTAAGGTCTAAACTGCTGACAACAAAAGTGAGTACACCCCTAAGTGACTAATCCAAGGCCACCCAGCTGGCTTTATGCTTAGAGTGGGACTAGAACTCTCAGTCTCCTGTTTCTGGCCTCATGCCTTAATAACTACAAGTGGTACCTCCTTATAATCTTTACTGGGAAGAGAAAGTAGGAAACTGCACCCCCACTTCTTTTAAAGCATGTATTACTACATGCTTTCTCAGAGAACCATTGATTTTCTCATGGAGCCAGCTATCATGCCCTGTCTAGCTATGCGAGGACTCCAAAAAGACAGACAGGTGGCAGAGTTCAGACTGCTGCAGAAAACTCAACCATCACTCCATAAGATCAAAAGAATCCCAGATCACAGCAGAAAACATTATTTTGCTTATTACAGTGGACAGCAAATACAAGAGATGTTGTTTGCCATGAAACCTGGACATTTGGTTGGCTAATTCATCCTGCAGCTGTTCAGTTGCACCCATTTTTCTCTAAAAAGGTCCCAGATAATTTTTAACATGTCTGCTATACAGGAATTTGCAGACACAATAAGTACAGAGAATAATTGTCACTTCAATAGTCTCATTGTAAACTCTTACCCCAATACACAGTTGTGTCTACTTTGTTTGGGAGTTTTCCTTCCAGTAGTTCCCCTGTTAACTAAGGAATATCTTGGGATTGGCAATTGGTCAGACGTTCTGATCCAGCATCCAGGATCTTCTGCTTACTCTTGTTTCATTTCTCCTGTCACCCTGTCACTTCCATTCACCCTTCCAGTCCCCCATTCTAGTTCTTACAGTGCCTCAAATTCCATATTTGTTGTCCATCCATTTTTATTTTGTAAATTTTGAACTGACTTCATATTTCCCAGAGGGGTTGAAATCTTATTGCCACTGTTTTGGCTAAGCAAATCTGCTTGCTTGCTGTGCTCGTTGGTCAAGACTATTGACCAGTTTGAGTTTGATGGTTGTGACAACTGTGACTCCTATCTCCAGATGAAAGGGAACCGTGAAATGGTTTACGATTGTACCAGTTCTTCTTTCGATGGCATTATTGCAATGATGAGTCCCGAGGACAGTTGGGTCTCCAAGTGGCAACGGATCAGTAAGTTTTCATCTATCTTATATTTAATTATATAATTAAGCTGTATTAGACAAATGACTGCATTCAAATTTGAGAAAGATTGATGAATAAATTAAAGACAAGTAGTAGATTACTGAAAGGGAAATTTCTGTCTACAGGAACAAGTAGGTCACATTACTGATGTTTTTCAGTATTAGAAGCTTTCTGCAAGAGGGATTCCTCCCTTGCTGACAGCAGAGATTAAAACTTCGGGAGTTGAAATTTGCTAGCAATTTTGTGTTGTAAGAATTTCTTCACAACAACATAACAATTAACAAAACATCATTATGGCCCAGGAGTGAAGCATCAGCCCATAGAATATGCTTTACCTGTGAGAAAAAAATTCAAAACCCAGGAAGATTCTTAGTTACATTTTTTGAAGGGACACTGCTAGTGTTATTCAAATTGATTTCTTTGAACTTGGCACTATCAGCTCAAAAGCATGCCATTTAAAAAGGGTAATTGAACATTTGAAGCTTAAATGTCCATTGGGAAATATAGTGATGAAATTATTTGAAAAAAAGACACATTATTTGCATGTGTATTTGTTCTGGGGAACTCAGGATGATTCAGATACTAGCTTTAATTGATAGTAATTATTTTCAGTCTCTTGGAATTGTATTTACAAGTGAAACAATCCTGAAATGTTTTTAAGTTAAACATTAAATCTGGGGTTTAACAGCCTTGTTCAATTTTGAACTTTTTTATGGCTTTATTTAACTTTGTACAAGGAATGTAATTTAATGACATGCTCACAACAGCAAGAATAAATATTGCTCAATACTTGAAGAAAAAAATAATTCCGATAATAGCTAATTGGGAACTTAAACTTGGAGAATATACAACAGTGGCAGAATTAACAGTATGTATACGCAATAGAAGTTTAACCAAATTTGAGCAAAAATGGTTTCCACACACATATATCATGCAACATGGCAAATATAAGCATTTGTCATCTGACTTTTAAGAATGCCAAATGTTTACACATATGGTAAATTAGCAGATGCACAAAAAGGGGTAAGTTAGAAATTGAATAGTCTCTTTTTTTAACATTCTGGTATTTCAGTCATTTTCAAGCTTGCTTTGCTTTTTTCCTTATCAACATGCATAAAAACATTAAGTAAACAACACTGTGGTAACCTTAATACTAACTAAACAGCTTAAGGCCAAAATTTGTACTGTTTTACTGTTCAGCAAATGCTTTGAACATTTTGAAGCAGTTTTTAAATGTTAATCAATTTTGGATGTAGTAGGCAAATAGTTTTACGTTCATTAATATTGATATCTCAGTTTGTAATCAGTATTGGTATATTTCTTTTTTTATCCTCAGTTGTCTACATTTATGTAAACATTAGAGTGTTAATTATCTTCAGTCAATACTGTGCTGTACAAGTATCAAAATACTACAGTGCATTTTACAACACAAAAGCTTTAAAAAGCTTTCTGACAACTGCTTAAAGAAACTTAGACTGAGGTAAAAAGTGAGCGCATAACATGGACCCCCTTCCTGAAAGTTATATTATTTAAGCCATGTTATTAAGCAGAAGACCCTGAGTTCAAATCCTGCTGTAACCATGAAAGCCAGCTGGGTGACTTTGGGCCAGTCACTCTCTCATAACCCAATCTACCTCCCAGGGTTGTTGTGGGGAAAGTAGGAGGAGGAAGGTGTGTTGGATATATTTGCCGCCTTGAATTATTTGTAAAAATAATACAGGAGGGATACAAACAAGTAAAAGTATTATTTAGTACTGCAATCCTCAGCAGTCATAATTTGCATTTGTTCCTGCCTTCTTAGGTAATTTCAAGCCAGGCGTGTATGCTGTGTCAGTGACTGGCCGTCTGCCCCAAGGTAATCTACAGCAGCGATAACCAACCTTTACGGCTTGGCGGCCCAGGGGGGAAGAGAGCATCCGGGCCGCATAAGCGGTGGGTCAGCATGGGTGCACGCCGGCCCACCACTCACGCAAGCTGAGCTGTGCACGAGTGTGTGCCAGCCCACTACTTGTGCAAATCGAGCAGCATGTGTGCTTGTGCAAGTCAAACTGCACACCCACGTGGGCTGATCTGTTTGTGTGGCCTGGTTCCAAACAGGCCACGGCCCAGGGGTTGGGGACCCCTGATCTACAGGATCCTCTTCAGGAGGACTAGGATTTTGAGATCTTTTCTCATTTCTAAAAAATCCAACAATTGCAATAGAAATTTGTGCCCTGTTTACTGTTGAGCCAAGGACACTGCAAGGGCCACAGCTTCAAGGACCAATCATAGCTCTTCTTTTTTAGCACCATTGTAACTTTGAATGGTCACTGAGCAAGTGGGTGGTAAGTAAGGATTAGCTATACTTCATCCAAGTCCATTAAATTAATAGATATTTTTGTTGTTGTTGCAGGCATCGTACGGGAGTTGAAGAGCCGTGGAGTGGTCTACAAATCTCGGGATACAGCCATAAAGACCTAAGAATTCCTCAAATATTATGTCTTTCCAGCTTCCTTTTCTTGTAAATGCTGCCATATGGACTATTCTAAAGATATGGAGGACAATCTCTACATGGATCGGGTTTTTATTAAGGACTTGGGGGCTGCCTACTAGTGGCTCCATTTTTCTGGCTTTGAGCTAGATATGAAGGGGGGTTTCCTGAAAGACTTAAGGAAGAGGTGCCAGTAATTCCCAAGTGTTTCTGATTTCTCTTAGCTGTTTTTAATAAATTTGGTCATAGCATCAGAAATCTGCGCTCTGGCTTTTGCTGTTAAAAGTTTTTTGTCTTCCTGTACTCGATGAGGTGTTCTAGCCTGCCTAGTCTCAATTGGTAGGATTTTCTCTGAGAGGAGTACTACATATTCCATGAAAGACAGAAATAAGATTTTCTCTATCTTTCATGGAATATGTAGTATTATTTTTAATTCAAGACTTCCACGTTAAGTGTGTGCACTGAACTGTAAATTAACCAAATGGCTTGGGTTCAGTCAACATATTAAGCCATTAAAAATTTGGTCTATCTGTACCCTGTAAGAGGAACTAAGAAACTACGTATGTAATAGACCTGTGCAAACACAGCAAAAATTCAGGATCAGCTCCCAATTCACTGGGATCTTGTCACCCAAACCTCTTTCCCCTGCAATTATTGCTGGGACAATTATGTCAGGAGAGCTTCCGATAGGGATCATTTGTCCATCTGCCGATTCTGGTTAGGGTTCCATGTATATCTCTCCCGTCCTATTCCTAGCATCCCACTGTGGACCATCAGTTTCCGGCAGGGGTGGGTTCTAACTTACCTCGCTGCCGGTTCGCTTCCTCCCGCACCTCGTGGGCACGTGCTTCGCGCACGCGTGCATGCGCAGTGCAAAAAAATAAAAAAATAAAGAAAATTTAAAAAAAAGATGGCAGCGCCCACGGACCGGCACCAACCAAACCGGATCCGTGACATCATCATGACATCACCAGCGGGTCGCTACCGATTCGGGCGAACCGGGAGGAACCCACCTCTGGTTTCTGGTTGCTCTGAGCAGCAGGACACCAGCATTTTCAGCAGGACACCTGCAGGCTGGCAGAGATCAGATTGCAGGTTGTCTGCTGCCATTTGTTTGGCATGATGATCATCGCAGGGGACGTCATGGGGAAAAGAGGAGGAAGAAGAATTACCGTAGGTATGTTCACCGCCTTGAGTTACTTATAAAGTAATAAAGGTGGGATAAAAACCTAGTAAATAAATCGATAAATAATACAAGAAGGTAATATTTTCCATGATGGGCATTACACTAGGGCTGAGGGTTATGGGTTACAGGTTGCTTGCCTATGTCTTAAAACATGGGTGTAAAATGGTCTTGTTGGTGCTCCACACAGTCTCTGAGAGCTTTAAGTATGACTCCAGAGTTCCTAAGTTGCTATTGGACTGTAATGTTTGGGGTGAAAGAAGGAAAGAAGTAAATATATTGGGAACAATAATATTAATGGCAATGTAATTTGCATTACATGAAATTAAAAATAAATTTTTTGCCCTTCATTTCGGTGTCTTTATCTCATTTGTTCTTTGAAATTTGCTCAGTGGCACATTATTCAACAGCCAGACATGGGTTTTTTTTTAATGTATAGTGATAACTTTCCACAGTCAATAAAATATAAGATTAACAGATTAACAGAGTTGGAAGGGACCTTATAGGTCATCTAGTCCAACCCCCCCCCAGGCCAAGCAGGAGACCCTACACCATTTCTGACAGATGGCAGTCCAGTCTCTTCTTGAAAGCTTCCAGTGATGAAGTTGCCTGGCATATACTAATGAAATATTTTTAATTGCTTTTTTTCTTATCCCCCTCCAAATATTATGTGGAATATCCAACTAAAATGTTATTTTACATTAGATCAGAATCAGACTGCTCACTGGGAACAATTACGAAGGAAAAGTTTAGCTACCTTGGACACGAAGGCACAAATCACTGCAGAAGACTCCAGTGGTTTGAAAAACTGAAGACGGTTGACAGGAGACAAGATGCCCAATATCATCATTGGTGGAGACAAGTGTGAGCCTCGGGGAAGCAGCTATCGACAATCTGGAAAAATTATGTTCATTGTGTCACGAAGAAGCCGCTGAACAACAAGAGGATATGAGTGACAAAGCCTCAAAGCCACAAGTCTTTCTCTTCTACATTTATACGTTCACACCCACCATCCTAATTCTTTTGGGAATCAGCAACATTATAAAACACAGAGACAGAGTAAGAACAGTAACCTCCCCAAAATTGAAGGTCCGAGATAAGTTTGGTCTGGTGATTAAGGCACCAGGCTAGAAAGCGAGAGACTCTGAGTTCAAGTCCTGCTTTAGCCATGACAGCCATCTGGGTGACTCTGAACCCAACCTACCTCACAAGGTTATTGTGGGGGAAAACAGGAGGAGGAAGGCATGTTGGATATGTTTGTCACCCTGAGATATTTGTAAAAATAATAAAAATGGGATACAAATCAAATGAACATTTACTGGACCTCTTCCTATTTTTCTATCTGCAAACCCTCGCCTTCACCATTTCCATACACTGCTTTTTCCCCTCTGTAAACATCTTTTTTATTATCTTAACCACTTCCATTCAGCCACTTCTTCCATCTTCTTCGCTTTCATTTTTCTTTCCGTTTTCATTATATGATCAAACCACCTTAACGTACAGTAAGCCTTTCATAGTTGTTTGTTGGTCCCTTTTGGTTTCAATCCATATTTATTTATTTCTATCCTGCCTTTATTATTTTTAGAAATAAGGTGTCAAATATTCAAACACTCTGCCTTCTTTTGGTGCTCATATTGTCACATGGTATATGAAGGCATTGTCAAGGGATAGGCATAATCTCTGCATTTCGAATATGGAAAGATGATAAATGTTTAGGGACAGTGGAATAGATGCATGAATAGTAGCAATTGATGGGAACAGAGCTGTAAAATTATGGGACTCAAAGAATGGTGGTTCCCTTTAGATTTTTTTTCCTGCCACTTGGAGGCAGTGCCAGCCTGCTTTTTTTTTTTTTTAGCATAGCTTGCTAACTGCATGTCTTCTAGAGACTTCCAATCTCCAGTACAGTAAATCAATGAGATATATTGATGATTTCTATAACTTGCGCTAATTTCTAAAAGTGATGTATGACTGACCATCTACAGTATATGATATCTGTGTTGGAGATCACTGGGACAGCCACTTTTCCAGAATCTAAGAGAAATCCTTGGCAAAGACCATTGGACATTTTTACACACACACCCACCCCCCCCACACACACCACACACACACCACACACACACACACACTGGGCCATATTACTGTTTATTCAGGAGGGAGGAACAGCAGTGTGCAGGGCAATATTACAATATTGCATTAGAAAAGCATCATTCATTTTGGTAGGACTTTGATTATTTGGGGGATAGGGGATTGGAAAGAAGATTTTTTTCCTGTCCGTTAGCATACAGTATGTATTATTTCTCCTTTTATTTAATATATATTCTGAAGTTATTTTCAAATAATTTTTAGAAAAATGCCAAGGAAGTATAAACATTTATGATGTAACTAGCTGATACCCGTGCTTTGCTACGAAACTATGTGATGGGGCTTGATAAATTGACAGTTAAAGCTTGAAAATTAATGAGTAGTTAAAAAAGGGACTGTATTATTTCATTAGAGATGGTAAGCTAAGTTTCTGTTACAGATGAAGACATTATTGTAAATGTAACAACAATGAAATAGATGGGCTTAAGCCCTTTAATCCCAGCAGCAACCATGACTGTTTTGTCTATGTAGCCAGGCGAATAAGTTGCATAGCATAGACTTTCAATTCATCCCTCAGATGAATTGCTCAGGACCTCCCTGTAAACAACATTCCTGGTTTTGCTCTCTGGCTGGAGGATGACCAGGCTGTCAGGTGAACTGACTCTGGAGCATGCCACATAGAACTGGCCATGGGAGAAACAGGCAGCTTCCCTTACTTGTGTTTTCCTAATCACATCTGTAAATCTTTTCCTGCATTTTTTGCCTCTTTCCCCTTTAACTGGTGTTAGTAGAAGGAACAGATTCGTCTGAACTGA
>QLTV01004426.1:4264205-4276670 GCA_003457575.1 Thermophis baileyi | reverse complement strand
TTCGAACCGGTCCCTTCGGCCGTGGAGGCCACACCCAGTACCTTCCAGGAGCTTCCATGCTCGAGCCCCGGAGCGGCAGCAGACCTGTCCGCACAGGCCGCTGCCTCACCACCAACTGAATTGCGCAGGTCTAGTAGGGCTCCAAGACGCCCCGCCTACCTGCGTGATTACGTATGCTGGACAGCTCCATCCAGGAGGGGAGGGGTGTTATGTTCCAACTGTTTAAACTGTGTTACATGGTTCCAACCAGGTCCAGCGTTTGAGCGGGAAAAAGCTCAAACGCTATTGGCTGGTCTGTCTGACAGCTCCCTATAAAAGGGCAAGCTGTCAGACTGCTCTTTGCTGGTTGCTGATACAAGAGCTGAAATAAAGAGCTGTTTTGGAAGTCTGTCTCCTGTCATCTCTACCCACTATCTAACACTTTGCTTGTCAGAAGGTTGCAAAATGTAATTGCATGACCCCGGGACACTGCAACCGTCATAAATAGGAATCAGTTGCCAAGTGTCTTAATTTTGATCATATGACCATGGGGGTGCTGCAACAGTCCTAAATGTGAAAAACGGTCATAAGTCACATTTTTCAGTGCCGTTGTAACTCTGAACGGTCACTAATGAACTGTTGTAAATTGAGGACTACCTGTACACAGGAAATACGATTTTGAATTAAAAATCCTTTGAACTGACAATTCTGTGTTTACTTGCAGCTGTAAGACTTTGTGAGTAGTATATGCATGCAAACAACGAATGTTATATTTATTCTGATACAGTTGTGAACATCTCTCTATGCAACTTGATTATTTTATGCTGGATTATTGTTGGCTGCCTGAAGCACTAGCTATAGTGGAAAAACAAGATATTAAATTAAAGATGTCTCTTCTTGACATCCAGCTAGCATGCCAGAAATCTAGGGAGCAGGTTTCTTCCACAGTCAGGATTTTGATCATTAGCTAGGTAGTTACCAAGAACAAATGCAGTATAAATAACAACACCTTTTTTTTTATTCTTCCCAAACCGGCAGAATGTGGAGGGAAATTACATAAGGGAACTCAGGACTCAGTCTGTCTGCAGAATAACTCTTTGAAAAATCGACAGAATGGGACCAAATCTGGTGCTGAGGGACAGGCTGACACAAGAAGATGCGTCTTCATTTTCAGAAGAGGGAGAAGGAAACCGCTTGGATTTCATGAGTGTATCATAAAGCAAGGTTGGGCTGCACAGTTTTATGTCGCTGCTAATAACAGGGCTCAGCCTCTTCAGAATCTGGATTTTTGGCTCATCTGTGCTTCTTTTAATGGAGTTATATTTGCTCACAGTGGGAGTCATCTTGCCCCGCTCCTCCTTGCTTTGCTGCTCCCTCCCTTTCCTTTGAGATGACATGGGGGAAAATGTAATTACTGGGTATACTTTTTCTTTCTGGGCCAGAGTGTGTCTTTTAATTTGCAGTGTAGGAGAAGGGTTTGCTTCTGAACTGCTGCTATTCTGTTTTAACCCTTTTTTCCTCTGACAAGGCCTGCCTTAGGGGATCTGTCATGTTGGCGCTTTCACGCTGTGCTCATGTCCGCTCCCCGGGTGTCAATTCACGTTTGACTTTTTGACTTCCAGATCTTAATTTGTTTAAGCTCTCTGGGTCATGGCTTGAGCTGAAAAATCAGGACTTTCTAATTAGGAAAAGGTGGCAGGTAGGTCAGCACGAATCTCTCTAAAGTCCTTAGTTGATCGGGGACTTTGCCTGTTTCGTGTTACCTAGGGTTTTAAATCCTCTCTTTTAATTCTTCTATTTAAAAAAAGAGATGTTGAGGATTCTCAAAAACATGGAGAAGGCCTTTATCCCTCTGTTGCCAAGGCTCCCTTCTTGGGACTTAGATTATACACTCAGACTCTATAATGATGATCTATGCCCTTAAACATTTAACACATCTTCTAATACAAGTGTACACGTGAACAGTGCAAAACTACATTATCCAGTTTCAGAACTTGGAACTGAAGAGGTTTTTCCTCTAACTCTTGAGTCATTATCCTAAATTATTTTTAGGATTTTTGAAAGTCTGTTAATCAGAGCAGAGGCATAGCACATTTATTTAATGATTATGTTTCTCATTTCTTTACAAAGGATTTGGAGAAAGTAGAAGTTCAGAGAAGGGCAGCACAGACTAGACATTTTTAGAAAGAGTAATGGGAATGTATGTCTTCTTAAAACAGAGGGAGGATAAGACGGCATTCATCTCATACTTGAAAGGATATCAATCAGAAGCTCTGTTTTCTATGAATTCAGAGCTCAAGATGTGAAATAATGGATTTAAGTTTCTGAAAAGCAGAAACATTAGGGGTGCTGAACAACTTCCTAATTTAGGAGACATTTCTTTACAGTAAGAGCAGGTCAGCAGTCAAATCAGTTGCTAAACACCTATTAGACTTTGTGGATTGATCACGTCCATCATGTCAATGGCACATATATGGGTATTTTCTCTATGATGAACAATGAATGAAGGCAAATATACGTGTCCCAGGATACAGTAATGTCACAAGATCCAATCTGCTTCAGTCATTGGGACCAGAGGTTTTGTCTTCCGAGCTTTCGGATTCGTGCTGGAGCCCGTCTTCAGGGAACGTCTCTCTAGCACACTCAAACTGGCGGCCCACGGGCCAGATGCATCACACGCAGTCCACATCCACCCCAGCTCCACGAAGGGGGAAAATGTCACAAAACGCCACATGAAGCTGCGAGTTTGACACCGTGATCTAGCACAGGGGTCTCCAACCTTGGCAACTTTAAGACCTGTGGACTTCAACTCCCAGAATTCCTCAGCCAGCAAAGCTGGCTGAGGAATTCTGGGAATTGAAATCCACAAGTTTTAAAGTTGCCAAGGTTGGAGACCCCTGCTCTAGCAGAACAAACCATGCCTAACCTGGTCTTTCAGGTTCTCCAATGCTGTACTCATGGCCACTATAACTGAGTCCATCCACACATTTATTTCACTTGATATTTGGGGGGCTTAATTCTACCTGTGCGCTGCCTTCCATATTTTAGAACACATGACATCAGAGGGCCTATTTTGCTGCAGAAATTGGTTATAAAAGGGAAGCAAATAATGTTAAGTCGTGTTAATACTGTCAGGCATGTGGTAGGAGTTTGACAGGCCCAAATTAAGTCCTAGATTTTTTTTTCCCCTCTTGTGCAGCCCAGCCTTTCTCATCTTCTTTCAGATTTGCTGGCACTCCTTTGTATGCTGAATTTCAGAGGCATGATTCATCTTGTCGGATGGCTCTTGCTCTGTTGTCAAAATAATGTGCATGTTGTCCTCTTTATATTAATGCAATCTTTGTATTGAGGGTATGAGTGTTCTCCTTTTGACAGCAACGATACTAAATCCATAGCATGCCGCATTTGGGATTAAAATGTGTCTTCCCCCCCTCCCTCTGAACTTTGAATAGGAGTGAGGTAAGGAAGTGTGACACTTTAAATGAGCCTCCGCTGCCTATGCATTTGGAAATAGAACTGACCTATTTTAAGTGCAATGTTGAACCACAGACATTTCTGCTTGGCCTGGTAATATTTGCAGCTTAACTCTTAAGCATTTCCAAGTTGCTGCCTTAAGATTTAGAATGAATGAATGAGCTGGAAGGGACCTTGGAGGTCTTCTAGTCCAGCCCCCTGCTCAAGCAGGAGAACCTATACTATTTCAGATAAGTGACTGTCTTGACCATGGGTGTCAAACGCGCTGCGTCACGTTGATGTCACGTGACGTATCGCGACATTTTTTTTGCCTTCGCGGAACTGGGGTGGGCGTGGCCTGTGCGTGACGCATCCAGCCCGCGGGCTGCCAGTTTGACACCCCTGGTCTAGACTCTTCTAAAAACATGCAGTGATGGAACGCCCACGATTTCTGGAGGCAAGCTGTTCCACTAGTTAATTGTCCTCACTGTTAGGAAGTTTCTCCTTAATTCCAGGTTGCTTCTCTCTTTGATTAGTTTCCAACCTTTGTTTCTTGTCCTGCCCTCTGGTGCTTTGGAGAATAATTTGACTCCCTCTTTGTGGCAGCCCCTCAAATATTGGAATACTGCTATCATGTCACCCCTAATTCTTCTTTTCCTTAGACTAGCCAAACCCAAATCCTGCAGCCGTTCTCCATATGTTTTAGTCTCCAGGCCTTTGATCATCTTAGTTGCTCTTCTCTGAACTTTTTCCAAAGTCTCAACATCTTTTTTGTAGTATGGTGACCAAAATTGGTTGCAGTATTCCAGGTGTGGTCTTACTAGGGCTTTATAAAGCTCTGAACATTGTCCCACTGAGCATGTACAAACTGTTTCCTCTTCCATTGTAGCAAATCTTCATGCATACTTAAGGAGTTGTGGGAAAAGGAAAGCAGTCCAATATTTTAAAATCCCACCATTTAGCAGATAAAAATTTCCCATCGCTTTGTCTCCATGTTAGAAGGAAATGAAAAAAAATGGACATGCTTGGTGAGGGGGCGGTCAAAACAGTCAAGATGGCAACAACACAATTGAAGCCACCCCCACCCCCCTTTTAATGTGTGTCCTTACATGGCATGTAAAAAGGGATAGGGCTTTAATTATTGGCTTGCGACTGCCATCTTGAAAGTTTTATTTTATCACCCTTCTGCTCCATGGACATCCTTGAAATATTAAGATTTCTATGCCAGACAGCTGTTAAAGTTTGTTCGTTTGTTATTTCCTGCCATTATTATTTTTACAAATAATTCAAGGTGGCAAACATATCCAACACACTTTCCTCCTCCTATTTTCCCCACAAGCCTTAGTAAGACCACACCTAGAGTACTGCATCCAGTTTTGGTCACCACACTATAAAAAAGATGTTGAGACTCTAGAAAGAGTGCAGAGAAGAGCAACCAAGATGATTAGGGGACTGGAGACTAAAACATATGAAGAACGGTTATAGGAACTGGGCATGGCTAGTTTAGTGAAGAGAAGGACCAGGGGAGACATAATAGCAGTGTTCCAATAATTGAGGGGCTGACACAAAGAAGAGGGGATCAACCTATTCGGGGTCAAGCTATTTTCCAAGGCACCTGAAGGCCAGACAAGGAATAATGGATGGGAACTGATCAAGGAGAGATTCAACCTAGAAATAAGGAGAAATTTTCTGACAGTGAGAACAATCAACCAATGGAACGGCTTGCCGGAAGTTGTGGGAGCTTCATCACTGGAGGCTTTCAAGAAGAGATTGGACTGCCATTTGTCAGAAATGGTGCAGCGTCTCCTACTTGGGGGGGGGGTTGGACTAGATGACCTACAAGATCCCTTCCAACTCTGTTAATCTAATCTAATCTAACTGCAAACACCCTTGCATTGTGCAGCCTTTCATTTCATAAATGGTGTGTAGATTTCATTCTGTTGTTAACCAAGCAGGAGGGCAATGAGCATTCAAAACTAGGCAGGAGCTGTTGTTGCAAAGCCAAGTCACACATCTGGCAGAGGAGAATCTTCTGGCAGCTTATTGTGGGGAAGACTTGATCACTCAGCCCTCTTAAGATGAAACTTGCTGTTATGGGCATATCATTGTTTTTCATCAGAGAGATTTGGGGTGAATTGCCAACTCCCTCCAGTTTTATACCAATGCAGTCAGAGTGTTGTTGGGTCGTTGTGACTTAGAGGCTGAATGTTCAGATCTCCCATTTAATGTTTTAGTCTTTGGAGGCAGGGGTGGGTTCTAACTTACCTTGTTGCTGGTTTGCTTCCTCCCGTGCCGCGTGGCTGCGTGCGCATTGCGCACCGTGCGGCCGTGCCGCATGGGTGCATGCGCAGTGCCAAAAATTCACCAAAAAAAAATTCCAAAAACAAGATGGCAGCGCATGCGCAGTGCCGGGGACTCGGCTTCTGCGCATGCGCAGAAAAAAAAATAGCAAAAAATTCCAACCCCCCCCCCCCAATTTCCCCAAAAAAAAATTCCAAAAAAAAGATGGTGGCGTCCACGGATCGGCACCGACAGAACCGGCTCCGTGACATCACCAGCGGTTTGCTACCGGTTCTATAGAACCAGTGCGAACCGGGAGGAACCCACCTCTGTTTGGAGGTATAGAAACTGCAATGCAAAAAGCAGCAAATCTATTGCTCACAGCTAGAAATTTTAGATGATGTCATCCAAAGCTTCTATAAAAGGCCAAACATCAGTAAGTGAACATTACAGTTCTCTGGCAATGACCTCAAGTTGGCCTGTAGGAAGGAATAAAGGAACTGCAGACAAAGACTGATTTCATCATCAAACAGGTGAGTTGGAACTTACAATTGTATAAAATAGGTTAGACAAAGCTAAGTATTTTTAATGTCACTATCGATAGTGTCCTGGCCTCCTGGTTTTTATGATAAATCCTTCAAGATAGTCTTGTAGTTATAAATCCAGTTCAAGTTCAGAATGCAAAACCATTGTGCTGGAGGATCAGCATGTGAATGAGCAAGGAAATCAAAAGCTGGGCTGAAGTCAAATGCAAGGGATATTTTACAGCAAGGATGACCTTCACAGATCAGTTTTGTTCCAGTTGCTTTGTCATGCCCAAGTTGCTCCCCAATTATCAGAAATATCTGATCTCACTGCTAATCTTGATCAAGTCTAGTTATACTTGGCAGGTTAATATGGAGGGGCATTATTTGATTCAACTGATCATCAATATAGATGAGGATTCTACAGCTTTCCATCTTGTGCTTTTATGTCTTTAGAAGATGAAGGTGCCTTCAGAGCAGAGTAGAAAAGACTCTGCATGATCTATAGATTACAGATCATCAGAGTTGGAAGGGACCTTGTAGGTCATCTAGTCCAACCCCCCACCCAAGCAGGAGACCCTACACCCTTTCTGACAAATGGTAGTCCAATCTCTTCTTGAAAGTCTCCAGTGATGAAGCTCCCACAACTTCCGGCAAGCCGTTCCATTGGTTGGTTGATCTCACTGTCAGAAAGTTCCTCCTTATTTCTAGGTTGAATCTCTCCTTGATCAGTTTCCATCCATTATTCCTTGTCTGGCCTTCGGGTGCCTTGGAAAATAGCTTGACCTCTTCCTCTCTGTGGCAACCCCTCAAATATTGGAACACTGCTATCATGTCTCCCCTGGTCCTTCTCTTCACTAGACTAGCCATGCCCATCCTGTAACACCGTTCTTCATATGGCTGTTGCTGTCTAACTAAGGCTTTATAGAGTGTTTTTAGTACCTCACTTGATCTTGATTGTATCTCTCTGTTAGTGCAACTTAGGATTGCATTGGCTTTTTTGGCTGCCGCCGCCGCACACTACTGGCTCATATTTAACTGGTTGTCCACGGAGACTCCAAGATCCCTCACAGTTACTGCTATTAAGCCTGGTTTCACCCAGTCTATATGTGTACTTTTGGTTTTTCTTGCCTAAGTGTAAGACTTTACTTTTCTCTACATTGAATTTCATTTTGTTAGATTCATTTTGTTAGATCTAGATCTGGTCCTTGGTCCAAGCAAAGATGGTGGGATCTTTTGCTGGCTCAGCATAGTTGCTAAAGCTTGCAAGTATGGTATCTAGCTGTTGAGATGTCTTCTCCTGGTGATCTTCTTCATCTAAGAATGACTCTTAAGACAGGACCATGAGCGATTGATAGACAAGTGAAGTAAGACTGAGAAAAAGAGATAGGGCGGGCCCAACTCACCTTGTGAATTCTATGTCCATTGGAGATTTGAATCTGAATTTCACCAGTCCAAATCTAATACCTTAATCACAACACTACATATGCTGTGTGTAGTGCTGTTAATGCTATTAATGCTGTTAATTCATTCAACAATGCCTAATTGGTTCATCAATTAGTATGACATTCAGCAACTGTTTTGTTAATAGCCACAATTTAAAGGAAATAATTTTTACTATGAGCACCTCCAGTATACAATATAAATTGTATCCTTACAATTTATATTGACTGGTTCCTACTATGATTTGATTGCTTATTTGTACCCGGACTATCATTAAGTGTTGTACCTTATGATTCTTGATGAACCTATCTTGTCTTTTTATGTACACTGAGAGCGTATGCACCAAGACAAATTCCTTGTGTGTCCAATCACACTTGGCCAATAACAAATTCTATTCTATTCTATTCTATTCTATTCTATTCTATTCTATTCTATTCTATTCTATTCTATTCTATTCTATTCTATTCTATTCTATTCTATTCTATTCTATTCTATTCCACCTCCTCCAGATTTTCAGCTCTTGGCCTTGTCTTTTCAACGGCAGAGTTCCTCAGTCTGGATAAATAGCAGCCATAACCAACTGATCAATACACCTCTGAATCACACTATGAGCATCGTATAGGGCACAATAAGATCTACCCCCCCTCCAGTTTCTGGTTACCAGTGTTGAGCCATATTCCTCCACCACACCTATGAAGGGAAAACACTGTATTGCAAGAGTATAAAAAAATAATTAGTAATATTCACCTGCCAATCAATGCAGATATCAATGATGCTATCCACCTATTAGGACTGTCAGAAACTGACTGGATAACAACTTTAATCTGCTTCAGGTTTGGATGCAAGAATGATCCTTTATTGCTCCCCCAGTGTGTCACAACATTCCCTGCTTTACGGCTGAACCAAAAAGATACAATCTAACTCGTAAAACCTGGTCAATCCTCAATGGGATTAGGACTCAACATGGCAGGTGCACTACTAGCCTCCTCCATAAATGGGGAAAGCTCTCCTCTTCGGAATAGTAGTTGCGATGTGGAGTAGTGCCCTCCCAGCATATATCAGGGAAATCCCAGAGACTTTCTGAGACTCAATGTATGCAACTCCATCACGTATTGACTGTATGTCAAAGTCTGTCTTTGAATTTGTAAATAGAGTAAATAGTTTCATATTTGCTCATTGAGAATGTAATTGTGATGTGCTTTTTAACATTTTGGCCATATGCTACATAAATAATCACCTCCTTCAGACTGCTTCTTGCTCTAAAACAGGGGTTTTAAACTTTTTTTGTACCCTGGATGCCCCTGAAAGTTTGGGGAAACCTCAGAAAAAAATAAATTTAAATGGGTAATATGCCATCCAAAAATGTATAGATATGGGTTGTATTAGAAAGGAAACTATACTGTTCAAATATGGTTATAAAAATGTTAAAAAGCAACAAATGTATAGGAAGTAATATGTGTGCTTTTTTACTCATCTCTTAAATCAATAACAAGACAACATATACTGTTTTAAGGGCATAAGAATTTTAGATAGTGAGTAAAATTAACAAACATTTTTGGAGTCTGCAGACCATAAATCATGAGCCGAGGTGGCGCAGTGGTTAGAGTGCAGCACTGCAGGCTACTTCAGCTGACTGCTAGCTGCAGTTCGGCGGTTCAAATCTCACCGGCTCAAGGTTGACTCAGCCTTCCATCCTTCTGAGGTGGGTAAAATGAGGACCCAGATTGTTGGGGGCAATATGCTGACTCTGTGAACCACTTAGAGAGGGCTGTAAAGCACTATGAAGCGGTATATAAGTCTAAGTGCTATTGCTATTGCTATTTTGCCAACATACATTATTGTATTAAAAGCTAAATTTCAGTTAGAGGTTAGGGAAAATAAATTGTTATATTTTTCAAATCTATGTTCACAGATCCTCTAAAAATGATTCACAAACCCCCAAGGGATCCATGGACCCCCAATTAAAGACTTTGACTTTAATTTGTCCCCTTTCCAATGGTAAGAACTCAGCATAACGTACTATCTGGAGAATAGAACTTCCCTTTGATCCTGCTGCTCTAAGGTGCTCTGGCATTTTTCCAGGAGTTAATCTTCTGAACTGGAAACAGTTTGTGGTATACAGGGAGTGGTGCCCATTCTGAAACAGACTTGTCTCATCTGGAATACCATCTTGAACACCACCAATTTCTGATTTGGCGAACTAACTTCTACAAAATCACTGGACCATTGACAGAATAGTATAGTCCAGAAAAGGAACAGAAGTATAAACCTTTGTACATCCACATTTCTACATACTACTAACAATTGTGTTCCCGTAACCTCTGTGATTTAGAGGTGCAGCTGTGGGTTACAGGTGCAACTGGATGAAACAGAGCATCGTAGGGCAACAGCTTTGAACCAAGGTACTCAAATGGGCTACCTTGCAGAATGCACTCAAAATCTGGGACCCATAATTCCTGTAGAATTGAAATTTGGCAGAGTTTTATAACACATTTTATGACACGAAAATTATCATAAAACAGTTTATGACAGAATACAGAATGCCATAAAACATTTCCATTGCTGATGTTTCATTGTGCTATACACTTCAACGTGGCGTGTTTTCAAGGAGATACATCTCTGAAGGTATTCCAACTTTTCAAATGCTTAGGAAACTCTGCCATTGTTGAAAGCATTGAGGAATCTGATAAAGAAATATCTCTGAAACAATGACCCAAGGGGTCACGGTGGTCTAGTTATCTGTCTGTCTGTCTCTCTCTCTCTCTCAGTATAAACTATACACCTGATGGATTGTGATCCATGAAATATTATAGGTGATATATGTGTGAGTCCTTAAGGTGCTGCCTGGGATTTCCTGTAGTTAAGATACATAACCTGAAATGCTCACGAATTTTCCCCAAATGACTCTGAAAATTCTTTCATTCTCAAGGGCTGGGTACATGCAACATCCTAAACATTAAACTTGGGTTATCAAAATATAATTGCCGTGTTCTACCGGTATCCTGAAACTATAGGTATGTCTTATGACGATGGCCTGGTTCGGGTGTCAGCAACCTGTGGCTCCGGAGCCGCATGCGGCTCTTTGGGCCCTCTGCTGTGGCTCCCTGTCGGGTGATCCCACCACTGGCTGGGCCTGCCCCTCGCCCTCCCCTCCCAGTCACTCCTCGCCTGGCCTGAGAAGGTAAGGGCGACAGCAGGGATGGAGAAGCGGCCAGGGCAGAGACAGAGAGATACAGAGAGAGGGGGAGAGAGAGAGACATAGAGAGATAGAGAGAGAGGGGGGAAGAAAGAGGGAGGGGGGAGAGAGAGAGAGAGAGAGAGAGAGATGTCAAAAGGGTGTTGTGGTTCCCGGTGTTTTTTAACACCCAGTTGTCTGCCCTAGGGCAGGTGTGGCTGGGGATATGCGTGGTGTGCTGGCTTATCAAGGGAGAATGGAGAGTCGGGGCAGAGAGAAAGTCGCGTGTCTCCCTGAGTGACTGAAGTGCGTGCCCCCCCACCAAGGGCCAGAAATGGTTTGGAAATGGTTCAAGAGGGAACACATACACACAAGAGGGAGGGGGGAGGGGGGAGGGGGGAGACAGAGAGATGTCAAAAGGGTTTTGTGGTTCCCGGTGTTTTTTAACAACCGGTTTTCTGCCCTAATGACCGGCTGGGTAGGCGTGGCTAGGGGGGCCATGTGACTGGTGGAAGTGAGTGATGTCGAGTTGGCCACGCCCACCCAGGTTTTGTGTTTTCTGTGGGAAACAGGTCTGAATGGCTCTTTGAGTGTTTAAGGTTGCAGACCCCTGGCCTGGTTCATATCACATGCCAAGATAATGATTGTATTCATATATATGAATATATGGAGTTCAATTTCAAATCTAGTGGCTGAATTTACAGGGTATGTTTTAGGAGATAGCAACTTTCCAGTTTATTGATCAATCACTAGTGGCTGTTTGTACATCACATGCTGTCATGGTTTACTTGAGTAACAAATGGTTAGATTTGCACATTGTAATACATGGTCAGTTACTGTTTATTAACCATGGTAAATAACCTACAAACAACCCACTAAGCTAAATCAAAACCCCATTATGGTTTAGCATATGTGAATCAAATCAGCATCAAATTTGGACTGTTGTAGTTGAACCCAACTGAAGGACACCAGTATTTTTTTTCTTTCCTAGCATTTTCTTGTAAGTGCAGGGTTCACTTTTAAAAGGTTTTTTTTTAAATCAACTGAATATGGATCCATTGGTTGCAACAGGAATTGACTGAAGGGTTTTTCACCCAAGTCTGACATCATTGTGGGTGAGACAGAGTGACTGGCCCAAAGTCACCCAGCCAGCTTTCATATCTAAGGCATGACTAGAACTCGGTCTCCTAATTTCTAGCTTGGTGTCTTAACCATTTAACAAAACCTGACAACAGATTGGGAAAGGTGAATGTTAAGCAGTGACCTGAATGCTCAGTTTAGGAAGAGGCTGTTCATAGGAGAAATCCCAAGGTTCAAATCCTCAAGCCTCCAATAAAAAGAGAACAACCAATCAAACAAAACACAACCATATTATAGGGGATGGGAGATACCCTCTTGAAAGCTGCCAACAGAGTCAACAATAAATGGATTTGCAGTGTATTTCAATTTTATTTATTAGATATATACCCTGAAGTTCATATTGATCAAGGCAATGTACATAATCCTCTTATTATTCTCCTCACAACCACAGAGACTGGCCTTAAGAACCTTAAGATATGGCAGCTTATTTTGGTTGTAGGATGAAAACTGTCCTTTTGTGATTTGTGGTTA